>OX638399.1:19737622-19910122 GCA_951813805.1 Limnephilus auricula | reverse complement strand
TAAAAACAATCGAACCTATCCTCTTCGGCCATATTTAACTGTATCATACTTCCACTAAGAACCACCAACATAATCTTCTTTTTTTTAAATGCATAATTTTATTGTCTACTATCTTTATGTATGATTGCAAGTTGTATATAAGATTATTAAGACTACCGATCACAATCAGTTCGGATGAAATTTTTAGGAGGATCTGTGTTTTGATATTGGACAACTTTACGCCATACTAGTGTTGCTATTTTTTATTTCTGTGTAAACTGCTCACTGGAGTTAAGTTTTTGATTTGGCCATTCGATTTAATTAATATCATTCAAGAATAATCACAGATTTAATACTATTACATAAAATACTGCATTACAAAATTGACTGTCCTGAATGGCTTCAATTAATCAACACACAAAACACATACCTAAAAGATCTTGCCGAAATTTACTACCCTTTTATTTTAATAACACCAGGACACTCTCTTATCAAAATTCCCCGATACCGAGACTTCACAGTCTCGGAAATAAATATTCTGATCTGGGAGATATATTTCACGTTAAAAACAATCAGTATAAACATTTTCGTTGTTTGTTTTTGGGGTGTTATGCCGTGTTGTGCTACCTCCTTCTTTAGCCGACGTTTCGGACAGCGTTGCAGTGTCCATCATCAGGGCAGATCCGGCAGATCCGTCGATGTGAATTTGATTAATTCAAATTCACATCGACGGATCTGCCGGATCTGCCCTGATGATGGACACTGCAACGCTGTCTGAAACGTCGGCTAAAGAAGGAGGTAGCACAACACGGCATAACACCCCAAAAACAAACAACGAAAATGCTTTTGGCCGTGAAAATCTAAAAACGTATCAGTATAAACATTGTTTATTTCAATTCTTTTTTATATTTAGACATTAATAGACGTTTATAATCTCTACAATTTTTGTCTATATTAAATATCTTTTTTTTGTGAAACTTCTTATATTTTTTACCTATGTATCTAATTTTTTTATATGCATTTGTTGTTCTATTTTGTTGTAGATTTATGCTTTTGTTTTACTTTTATTTTCACTGTATTATGCTTTCTTTATTGTTTTAATTTAGATTTTTTTGAAATAACTGTTATACTCATCTATTTAACTAAAATGTAAAAGCCCATAAGGGCGTTTAATAAATAAATAAATAAATTCCTCAAATTATTAATATGGAAACATATAAACTGTTTACTGTGGTTTAAAAATTAAAATTGACAATTATTTTAATTGACTTTTTGGATATTGGAATCATGATTTTTATGTGTTAAATATGATTGTATTTAAACATAACATAACAGTAGTTGTGATGATTACGTGTTTGGTCGAATGGTTTTCTTTGCAGTTATGTGATGCACCAAATATAACTCACAAAAAAGTAACAGCCGACAAAACACCAAAAAGGTAAAAGCAATGTGAAATAACTGTATACATCTATCTTACTATCTTACTAATATTATAAATGCGAAAGTTTGTATGGATATATGTATGTTTGTTATTCTTTAACGCAAAATTTACTGAATGGATTTTAATGAAACTTTACAACAATATAGCTCATACACCAGAATAACATGTAGGGTATAATTTATAAAGTTATTTATTTATTTTCAATATATTGAAAATAATAATTATTGTTTAATAGAAAATGTGTCAAAATTTGAGAATGACAATTTGCAAAACAATTATTGTTAAATCAAACTTCTATTAAGAAAATATTTAAAATAGTGAATTTATTTGAAATACTCGCCTAATACTTTGAATCCAATCAAGAATTATACATATTTTAAATAAATAGGTTAAGAATTTTGGTATAAACATAGATGGGACCTAAGAAAAGAAAATAGATTACTCGAAGTTCTAATCCTACGCAGACGAAGTCGCAAGCAGAAGCTAGTTAATAATAATAATAGATGTGTACAGAATTTTCAAACTCACGGGAACCTTTTTAAATTGTGGAAAAGGGATGGAATAGTGAATTTTCGAACGGGTGGTAGATAAGTACCATGGAGTTTTTTTATAGTAGAGATTCGAGAATTGTAATCCTCGTTAAAACCTTTCCCCAACGGAGCTCGTGGCTCGTGGCAACAATATAGCGGGACAATACATTGCTATTTGTAAATTCCACTTGTCATCGTCTGAAACAATAACTGAAAGTCCACCGTCAGTGTTGGCAGTACTGCCAGTGTTGCCATGGACCTGTCAGGGATGATTTAATACGTTTCAAACTTTGCGAGGTGTCGGGGTGAGGCTTGAGGTGTCCAGGGTTGAAAATCTCGAGCAGTTATTGTTGATGTTAGATTAGTTAGATTACAAACAAAAGTCAAATTATTCCTGCGCTGGTAAAACACATTTAGCACCACCGAATATTTCATGTGATCTTAAAAATTTTTTTGAAAGAAATATATTTGAAATTCTTAAAATGTAAAAAAAAAACATTTCAGTACCTACCTACCTACTCCATTCTTAGATATACTATTATCACTCTTTTGCATAATGTTCATATGTTTATTAACTTATTTAAATTTTTATTTGGGAAAACATACAAGTGCGTATACATTTAAACGATAAAAGAGGAAAAAACCTAATATTGATGGTGAAATTGAGAAAAATAAAATAAATATACATTCATATACTTTCTAAGAAATACTAATTAAAACCAATTAAAAATACCTACTAGATAATGTTGAATCGAAAGATAAATATATTTTTCAAATAAAATAATGTAAAGAACGTGATAAATATAAAAAAATAAAAACAACACAACGAAAATAAATCCAAATAATCAAAACATTTTTTTAAGTAGGTTTGCAATTTGGATCTGGTCTGAGGATAAATGGAAGATATAATAAAGGTCCTTACATATGAAATTGGCGTTTTGCCGTACTGGCAACTTTGATCTCAAATATCTTCTCCTTGGTTAGGAATTCCAAATTAAAATTTATACAGCTATTTACTCATGTATTTGTGTTTTGAAAATTATAATTCATTTTTTGCGTCACTTAGTTTACAAAATGGAAAACTTAAAATATCGCGTTATTTACGAGTACGAGTTCCACCGTGGCACCAGTGCTGCAGAAACGGCTGGAAGGATTAATGATGTGTATGGCGACGGTGCCGCAAAAGAAAACACAGTGCGTATTTGGTTCCAACATTTTCGTTCTGGAAATTTCGACCTGCAGAACAAGCCCCGTGGACATCTTTGCTATCTGCTCTTCGTCTCCCTTTGAAGGTCAGCTATCTTCCATCATCTTTGCTATTTGCCGTTCCCAGCGATGTTGTCCAAGCTGTATAAACCTTTTCCTAACGGTTCTTGAAAGAGCTTGTTTTGACGGCTCCATTAAATAGTATTTTAGATACTCAAGCTCTAGAACCGAACAAGAATGGTATTTAATTGCATAACTTTTTTTTAATGAACTTCCATCTTTCTTTTCTTTTTGCTTACAATTGAAATAATGTTATTTTCTCTATAGAATAAAATTTGGCAGCCCTTATGGCAGGATGTGTGAGTACATTGACCCGCAGGTTTGTTCCGCTTTACCTGTCGGCGTGATGAAGGTAATGGTAATGGTTATGCGTTATCGCCCCCGGGGTGTCGGGACGTAACGCCCCCTAAACTAGATGACTAGTGACTAGTGGCTTCCTATATTTATTATACATTAAATTGTTTATTGTGAAATCTGATTAAATTATCGCAATTTATCAATCATCACCCGATACCTACACAAGTAAAGCAAATGTAAAAAAATAATTAAATATCTTAAAAGATAACGAGGTTCTATAACACAAGGGTGCATTATCTGAAATACAACATATATTACAGATATTTTGGCATTGCCAAAAAAGAGATGCAAAAGCTTATGATTTTGATATATTTTTATTTTTTTATTTGTATACCGCACAAGAATCCCGACTGCTCCCACCTGGAGCCAGTGAGACTATGGAATTCCCAATTGGGGTATGTTGTGAGGCTGAAGATAGTCGGGAGGGAAATGAGATGAAAAAATGAAGGTGGAGAAGTACCTGGCTATTCAGTTCTGGTCACCAAACACGGTTATAGCCATTTGAAGCAATGATTCAATTTCATGGCTTACTTGCATTACTGGGCGTGTCTTCCACTCGGAACGAAATATACTATATATTTTTTCAATTAAAGAATTGTGAAATAAAACTAATAAATGACAAAAAACGCGATGTAATGATTGCTAGTCGAGAGCCTTACCCCTCGACCACAGATGCCGTCAAAGCGTTAATATAAAATTTGATATTGTACAGTTAAAAAAACCAAGTTTGTATGTACACGTCGTACACGGATAATAATCGGTAAATTAATTTAAAATTTATTTTCTTATCACGATTGGAAAATAATATTTGGTATATTGAAATATTTTATTTTACCATCATGTAAAATTTAGAGAAGTATTTTTTGGCTTTGGATTCTTAAAAACCATAAACCGAGTAATGAATTTATTTCTTTATTATTACAAAATAAAATCATCAAAGGCTTGTTTACATCAATGATCCGTAAAATGGGGTATACTTTTTCATATTCCGTTGACCGTTCAATCACGATAAAAGTCCCACTTGTCTCAATTAAAATTGATAAATTCGCAATAATTTGTTGGCGTATTAATATAATGGTGAAGCGATTCCCGATGAATCAAGGCAATTGTTATTATTTTTCTGTGCCTTGTTCATTTTCATATTTTAATTTAGATTATAATTGTTATCTTCTTCTTCAATGATATATAACATTGATGGGAATAACCTTCAAAAGTTAAAAAGAGAGTTTTTTTATAAAAAAAAGGAGATTAATTTATTATTGCAGAAAAAGGTAATACTAATAAATCTAAACGTAAAAATAAAAAAAATAACAATACACAAAAAATGAAAATGAAAATGTAACAGTCGCAACTGGGACTTGAGCCCTGGATCTCTTATATTACCGGGTAAAACGCCTTAAAACCAACTCGATCATTGGTACCTTTTATTTTTAAATAAATGAAAATAAAAACTTTGTTTTGAGTCACTTTATTTTTATTAAACGCCTACCGGTTTCGGTAGATCCGTGCCATCATCAGAGGCCCTAGCACGCTCGCTCTATAACGATCGATAGGATAACTATCGGTAACTTCTCATCGTTCCCTAGGACAACTGCACATAGCTAACGTACAAACAACAGTTGATGTGGAATATGTTAAGGACACTTAGTCATTGTGAACTATCACTTATTCGTTGGCGATCTGTAGTCATGCTAGGGAACGATGAGAAGTAAGCGAGCGTGCTAGGGCCTATAACAGGCAGTGTTGTTTATAACAGTCCTGATGATGGTACGGAGGTACCGAAACCGGTAGACGTTAAATAGAAATAAAGTGACTTAAAACAAAGTATTTTCTTTTCATTTATTTAAAATGTCAAGTCACAATGTGTTTGCTTCTTTTGAAAAATTATTATTTTTAAGTTATTTTTGTCGATCTAACTTCAAATTCAGATTTAACAATATTATCAGCTAACTGACTAATTGACTAATTATTCAGATATTTTTGGTTTTCTTTCCTATATCTTGTTAACCTCTGAAATTTGGGATGATATTTGGCCACATGATAGTCGTTCTCATTAGAAAATCAATATCAAAGCAGTCCAGTTTTGCAGGAGAAAAATGAGGAATACGATACCTTGATTTTGACTATTTTATTTTGATGATTTTATCAGCCTTGGTGCAGTTGTCCCCTTTGCTCAGTATTCGGGGAGGGAACAGCGACAGTGACAGCATCAGGGTGGTAAAATTCCTGTTATCAAAATTTCTCGGCGACCGTGTGCCCTCTTAATATTCCCCTATTATCGTTAACCGTGTGATGTCACTAAAAAACGAAACCTGAACAATGTTTTTAATGTTGACACCGAAATTCAAAGTAATCTGATAGTATTATTCTTCTAATGCCCGTAGGCAAAATTTGAGAATCCCACTTCGATGACATCTCTGACGTCGCGGGTTACCAAAACCCTCTATTCCATCTCTGTACGTAAAAGTTTGGGAAAAACTACTGCTGTGATTTATCATAACGCCTATTCGGTTGAATTTAAGAACCCCACTCTAATTACATTTCTGACGCCGCGGCTTATCTGAACCCTCTCTTCCATCGCTGTGCGTTAAAGTTTGGGACTAAGCTGCTTTTGTGATTTGTGGCCGCACGTTTTTGCTTTATTTCGCGTAACTGCCGTATGGCGTAGGGGCGCTGCAGTCGTGTTTCGTGTTGGTTCATTTATGCTGCAGTAGTGCAGTCGCCAGTCGCTGTCAGCGGATTGTCGGAGATGGTCGATCATATTTATGTGGTCTATATCCCTGTCACGGTTACTTCGATTTATTATAAAAGTTGAATACATTGTAGGAGAATAGATTTGCTTTTATAGTTTTTTGGTAAAATCATAATATTATTTCAACCAAATGTAGATTTTTTATATATTTAAAAAAATGCATTTACTTTGATAATATTTTGGTAAGAGTAAGTTTAGCTAGATTTCATGTAAAATTATTATTTTATTATTATTATATATATATATATATATATTTTAATATCCGTGAACGTTTATATAAATTTTACAAATTTATTTCGATAAAAAGAAATCATTTCAGAGGTATTTTTTTTAACATTAGCACCACACAGGAGACCCTGAGGAAAACAATTTCCCCTCGGGGCATATGTTATCGTTGGGGATGCTGTGTGGATGTTCTTTTTAGAGAAAATAAGGAGAGGAAGTTCTATGTAGATCTTTTATATATTTAAAAAAATGCCTATACTTTGATAATATTTTGGTAAGAGTAAGTTTAGCTAGATTTCATGTAAAATTATTATGTTATTATATATATATATTTTAATTTCCGTGAACGTTTATATAAATTTTACAAATTTATTTCGATAAAAAGAAATCATTTCAGAGGTATTTTTTTTTTAACATTAGCTCCACACAGGAGACCCTGAGGAAAACAATTTCCCCTCGGGGCCTATGTTATCGTTGGGGATGCTGTGTGGATGGTCTTTTTAGAGAAAATAAGGAGAGGAAGTTCTGGGAAGGAAAAAATATGAAGGGTGAGTAGGAATCTGGGGGTCGATGTGTCCAGGAGTGACGGACGTATGAATGCATCTCTCCCACTGCGCTACAAGGCGATGGGTCGAGAGAGTCCTGTTGAAGAGGTAAAATGTCTCTACCAATACGAACCGCCACGCAGTAGAGGGCAAACGCATGTGCCGCCAAAATATAGACAAACCTTACCCTATGAACCTGGGCACCCCTGCTAAGTCACTAAACGTAGCGAACCACTTAGAGTTACCTATGGCAAGGGTTTTGATTATCCAATAAATGGTATTGGGAAGAAACATTTGTCTCTTTCATTCATTACTAAGAAGATACAATTTATTATTCGTGTTTTTGTTTTTGATTTGATTTGATTACTACATTATTTATTTTGACTATATTTTATACTTGACGATTTTATTTTGAGTTTTAATTGAGAATATTTTATTCGAACTGATTTTACTATTTTTTTGAGTTTTAATATTAAGATTATTGCCTTTAATTTGAATGCCGATTTACATTATTAATTTATGGTTTTTTTATATATTGTATTGTGTGTATTGAATCAGAGATTTGATTTAATTATTTTTATGTAATTTAATTTAATTGTATTTATTTTATTTTGATTAATTTATTTTATTTTATTTTCTGTTTTATACTGGAGGCACTGCTGAAAACCAACTGCATTCCAGGAGAAATCCTGAATTGTAGCTGAACAGTGACCTTTACGCTAATAGAATCAATGATTAACAACAAAATGTGTAATGTTGTAATAAATCTATTGATGAATAAATATTTTTATTATTATCAATTTTCTTTTTTTGTCATTGACGTGGATGAACGAGATTTAGGTATGCTGAGTTGATTCTTTTCCGAAATTCTACTCACTGTCCGCGGTCTTATAATACAGAATGTCTACTGTTATATATCCACATATTAAATGTAAGTGTTTTGTAGTTTTATATTCACAGTTGTTATTTTTGCATAAAAGCGGAGCCTTATAGATGGTCACCAACACTTGGCGAAATTGGGCGAAGCCCGAATAAAAGCCGCCCGCAGGGCCTAGCAGCAAAAACCCGCGGAGCGGGTTTTTAACTGCTAGTTATGAGTATATTATACCAGAGTTACGCAAGACACACAGATAACCGAAATTAGTATTTTTAATGATAAAGCATGTAACTCTTACACTAATGTAAAAAAATAAATATACATGTTTATTTGGAGGAGGAGGAGGAGGAGGGGGAGGGGGGGGGGGAGGACCATGTCAATTTTACAACAAAAAGACTCCACAAATTGGGCTATTTATTGCTCTCTCTCAGATCAATCCTGAACCTTCAAACAATGAGATGCATATATTTTGCACTTTTCCAATCGATAGCTACATACGGTATCGTGGGATGGGGAAGCTGTGCAGCTTCAATTATATATCCCATGATCTTAATTCGAAAGCTGTTACTAAGTATTATATTAAAATGTCACCCATCTCACCCATCAGAGCCACTTTTTAAAAAATACGCAATCCTAGATATTAGACAATTATACGTTAAGACAATTCTCATACACATAAGGAAAAATGATTTAACACTCAAAACTCAACAAAATATTTGCACCCGATATTCATCACACCAAAAATGCAAAATTCCTTCAACAAAAACAGCTTTCGCCCAACGAGAGTCCTCTTACATCGCGCCTAAAATGTTCAACTTCTGAGTATTGATATTAAGACATTGAAAACTGATGATCTTTACGCCATTAGTGTACAGAACTGGTTATTTGCTCAGGGAAGGAAATATTATAAAGAATGCAGTACATCTTAAAAACTGTTTTTATTTTCTTATATTTCTCGAGTAAAAAATCTTATCTCTAAATCAATTTTCAACCAAAACTTTATATTACGCTAGTGCTAATTTTTATTTCTATTTTCTTTAATATTATTATTTTTTATTATATTTTATTTTTATTTATACAAGATTCACCTACTTTAACTCATTTCCTGTATGTGTTCATGTACCTAATATTAGTATGCATATTTTCCCTAGATATTTGAATGCACTACTCATTTAATCAAAATTATAAACATGTTTTGAAACCGATGATTTCTTTTTTAAGCATAGGACAAACGCAGCGTTAAAAGCCCTAGCGTTATTGAGCGCCACCTACGACGCTTATATTTTCTACTGACACACTACGTTATAAAAGATTTCTTCCTACGGCAGGAGAGAAGGTGTTAGTTGAATTCGGGAGCGGCCACGAAATATCATTTCTTTGTACTGGATCTGTCAAATTGACGACTGACAGCGGCTTGAGCACGGCAGCTACATATTGTTTAAAATGACCCTTCTCCTGTTTACGGCGGAGTGGGGGTCGCATAACTGTTCAAATATCGCACCAACAGAGGTTACGGAGAATAACCGCGTTTATAACAAATCATTTTTTTACGTATGGCGGGTCTGTATGGGATTGCATGGCGAGCGCTATTGTGTTATAAAGTATCCTTTGATATTAAATTCGCGTTTGTCCAAGGCTTTTGGATAAAATTGGAAAAATTAAAGCCATACTGTGAATTTGCGAATATTGAAGAGGTTTTTAATTGAATCCACGAAAAACGTGTTAAATAACAAATGTCGCTTTATTACAAATGCGGATAAAAAGTTAAATCTCCTCGGCTTACCGGGGATTGAAAACATTGTATTGTTGTGTTGTGAATAGAGCCACGTGATTTGTAAACCAATAAAGCCTTCAACAATCAGGAAAACAAAGTGCGAGGGGTAGAGTCAAAGAAGGTAAAATGAAACTTTTTCTCCAGTCATAAAATAACAGGGGAGCACTGGGCCTTGGCTTCTGATGCTGTCGCTAACAGGCCGAACATAATAATTAATAAATAAATTCTTTAAACTCATCTATTACTCAAACTTTATTTATTCAAACTGGTTGTCTACTTGCTAAAACTTTTTCTTCCAATTAGGAATGATAAAACTTTTACATTTTTTATATTTCGTTTTACAGTCCGTCTACGGGCAAGAGAAAGTTTATATATATTTTTTTATACAAGCAAGTGATTGAAATTATAATCTTGTTGTCTCTAAGATATATACATATATATTTATTAAATGAAACAAGACACTCTTTTAATTCGCCACTTTTTTCAATTCTCAATTGTCAGCTTGACATTTGTTAATTCAAATAAAAAGTGGTGTATCACATAAAGTGTATTTTAATTTACTGTAAAACAATGTCACAGCCCAAAGCATTTGCCTTCCTTAGAAAAAAAACCTTTCATTTTGAAGATGTATCCGTATCTTTTTCTGATTTTTCTGATTTTTCTGTTTCGGATTTTCGATTGACTTTCGCTTAATCTTCATTAATATTGGATACGTTTTTTAGATTTTCACGGCCAAAAGCATTTTCGTTGTTTGTTTTTGTTTTTGTTTCTCCTTCTTTAGCCGACGTTTCGGACAGCGTTGCAGTGTCCATCATCAGGGCAGATCCGGATCACATCGACGGATTTGCCGGATCTGCCCTGATGATGGACACTGCAACGCTGTCAGAAACGTCGGCTAAAGAAGGAGGTAGCAAAACACGGTATAACACCCCAAAAACAAACAACGAAAATTCATTAATATTATTTATTTTTTTATATGTATTATGAATAATTTTTTGGATATAAAATAAAGGCCCCAGCAAGGGTAAACCACGACTGGGTAAACCACCCAGTCAGTCCAACTTTGCTGGATTATACCATAAAATATAAAAAAATATTGTATCAAATAAAAAATAAAAACTTTTTAAAAAAATGTATTGAAATTTTATTTATCAGAGACCGTTCTAGTTTTAAAAACTCAAATTGCACAAGGTTTCATAGGTTAAGACTGATATGGTACACCAGAAATATATTATACAGTATAAAGCTACTTCATTTTTAGATAGGTTTCATTTCAACAATTGATTAAATATTTGGGTGGCTCAGATATGGGCCGTATCGATCATGAATGCGGCCCTGGAGAGGAGGCAGTAAAACCAACTAAATTAAACTTACCCGAAACAGTAACACGGCGCGGGAATGAAACAAAGGAATTATTCGTTTCGGGAGTTTTGCAACGCGGATTTTCAATTGGTAATAAAAAACAAACACGGTACTGTGGATTGATGGTCGGAAACAGTTGGCGTGTTGGAGAGTTTCAACGTTCCGCTTACTGCTTACGAATTAGAAGTAAGTTCAGATTATTGGGTATTTGGACTTGCAACCAAGAATGATGAATATGGGTTTTGACTCCATGCCACATCATAAGGTGAAGTGTTGGTCGCCACAAATGAAGTTGAGGAAAATAACTCCAAAGGCTCTGATAGGAGAGGCTGTGGGTATGTAAAGGACTAAGACCGGTGAAGTACAATGGCATGGACAGGGATGCCTGGAGGCACCTTTCAGAAGTGATGGATCCCTCTACCTGAATAAGATAGAGGGAGGATTGTGATAAATTCGATGAAGTGTAATATTGATTTAGAAGTTTATTCTGAAGTTAATACTCAACCGATTCTTATCAATATTCGTATTGAGTTTCTTGGAATTAATGTTCTTATCATGATTTTAAAGTAAGTGCAGATATAAGATAGCAAATAAAATAAAATATGCTATTTTATTAAAAAATATATTTTTGAATCAAAATATAATACAAGATATTCCAACCAATGCAACTATATAATTCCAGTAACAAAAACCTCAATGGCCCAGTCACAGTTTAACTTTCTTGCTCCAAAAATCTTCAATAACTTAACAATTGAAATAAAGACAATAACCAAATATCACACTTTCAGGAAGACGCTTGGAGACTTTTTGATGAGTGAATGTGATAGAATTAGAAGCCTGTTTATCGTACCATGATAGAGAACAACAGATAAGAAATAATAAGAGAGTGTCAATTTTTTATATTTGTGTAAATTAGTGTGTATGTGTAAACATATGAACTTGTGTATGTGTATATGTGTGTGCATACACATATGTGCATGTGAATGCGTACACATATATAGTTATATGTATTCATATATTTATGTGTGCATCTAATCACACACGCATGCATGAATACATATAAAACAAGAATAAAAATATGTGTTAAATCTATATTCCTCATCTTTTCTCTTTTATACTTTTTATACCCTTTATCTTCTCTCTTTTTTATTTTATACTTTCTGTTATAGTTTTTTCAACTTCATTATAATTTTTCTTCTACAACTTTTCCAATTTTAAAGCATGTTTATATACTTAATCCATATGTGTTTACACTAGACTTCATAAAGTAACCAATTAAACTTATATATAATTGGTCACCATAAAAGAGGATTTAATATGTCATTTATATGTAAATGTTTTAATGTATATCATGTATTTTATAAATAAATAAATATTAGTAACAATACTTAGTGTTGTGTCAGTTAGTTTCCAATGATTCATATAACTTTAGTTGTGTCGGATATCTTCCAAATAAGGTTCGTGTGATTACAAGTTTATTGATTAAGTTATAAATATTACAATGAATATTAAACTGGACTCCACATCCTTACTAGACTAGGCTCTAAGTAGTTCTGCTCTAGGTACTTGCCTAAGACACGAACGACGATAAATGGTACTCTTCTGATATTATACTAAACTTCCATCTGTTGGGATGTAGCAAAGCTTCGTATCACTATCTATTGAAGAAAGCTGAAATTACATGATTAACCTTATGATGAAATTTTATTATGGCCAATATTTTCGGTGTACTTGTATCCTTGCATTCTTTCACGTGATTAAATATTCCAGTGTGGATTAATTTATAACAAAATGTTAAGAATTTCAATAATCCTACTACCAAGAATGGCATCCGTAAACCTTTTCCAAATGGATCATTTCAATACGCTCTTAAAATCCGTGCATAGAATATCTCAGTCGATTGAAAATATCTTCTCAGAATTCCTCACAGTATCTCGATCGGATACCATTCTTCTCCACATTCATATTCCTTCGCTACATCGTATTTCCTACTCTACATCCTCTAAACTCTTTTCGTGGGTAGTAAATTCTTAAAGATCAAGCGCAGTGAGGAGCGGAATATTGAAAATATTTCAGTCTTTGCAAGCAGTAAAATATTCCACTTGGCACATGGCAGTTGCAAGCGTCATTCTGTTACTAGGTACTTGTTCCTTGCACTACTCTGCTTTACGAATCTGCTGCTTCGTTCACGCTCCGGAACGAATATTTATAAGGACTTGGCTTATTTCGTATCGGAAACGAAGGATTTAGACGCTTTTGCAAGACTTACATTTTTAATCACCAAGAACACATTTGGATGCAGTTGCAAAACGTTGCTTTAGATACGAAAATTACAAGTATACCAATTGGAGAGGCGAGTAAGGATACCGCCGCCACAGGAACCATTTATTGGATAATTAACACCCCTTCCATGTGTCTTCCCAAGTTGTTCGCTACGTTTGGTGATTTTGCAAGGGTGCCCGGGTTCGTGGGATGAGGTTTGTCTAGGTCGCTGCATTTGCCCACCTATTGCGTGGCGGGTCGGATCGGGAGAGACTGGTTGAGGTAGACATAATTTCGCCTTTACCACAGTGAGAGGGGTGGATTTATACGTCCGTCAATCCTGGACACATTGACCCCGAGATTCCTACCCACCCCCACCTAAAGTGAAAAAATAAAAAATTTATAAATGATTTTAGTCTGTTTTCTTACAGGTTAATAACGATCATTTGTGAATACTTACAATGCATAAATGCATCCTAACGCATTGTAAATAATTTCTCAATATTATTTCTAGGCAGTTTTATCTTTATTATTTCTCTTCTTTGCCCCTACTAAGCAAAAACTTACCTAGATTGAAAAGATGTATAAAAAGAAAGACAAACATTCCTTGGTTATGAATACCCACCCCTCATATCTTATTCCTTCCCAAAACTTCTCCTCTCCTTCCTTTCCACAAAAAGTCCCTCCACACAGCATCCGAAAAGATGAAATAGGATCTGAAGGATTTTTTTTCCTCTGGGCCTCCTTTGTGGAGCTAATGTAAAAAAACAATTGACAAAATTTTAAAATCTGTTTGGGTCGTGATGGAGGCCCTAGCCAGCCGAGGATTTGAACAAACTACGCCTGGTGGGACCCAAACGCGACGCCAAATCGACCACTGACCAGTCGAATGTTATAATATTATTACAGTTAGATATAATTTTCTTTGCCCTTTTGAGTGCAATTTGAACATTGTTCGCTAGGAACGTGGTGTGTAAACAGGGTTAATGGCACAACAAGTTGTGTAGTCTGCGTATATTATTAATATACTTAAATAAAATTCGGGATTCAATAATTTGGGAAGGTCTCGATTTTTTGGCGCGGCATTGGGTGCCCTCGAAAAACCAAGTAAAATTTGTGACACATCAAATACAAGGAGAAATTACAATTGCTGGAAAGTAAATTGCATTTTCTTCGTTTAATATCGTATATATTATAATAGACCGTTACTTATTTGTAAATACTTGGCACGGAACAAAATACAGCCAGAATTTTTGACAGTTCTTTTGGTTTTCAAATTTAATTTGTGGTGTTGGCGCACCAAAAAATATTGCGATGCGTTTTTTCACACGATTTCGATTTATATTCTGCTTTTAGTTAGACTGGCCACACTAACTATTATTACTCTAGCTAAAGTAAGCTTGAAATAGCGCGCGGTCCTGTTTAACTTCCTTATAACTATAACCGTAGTTTAAAATTTAAATTTAGTTAACGATTTAGCTTTCTGATGAAACAGACGGTCCAGCACACTCGTTTTTGGGGATAGAGTTAAAAGAAACAGCAGTCAACAGATGTGGATGATTTGGGGTGAAGATGGATGATAGTTAGTGAGAGGCAATAAGGAATTCCAGTGAAAAATAAATTAAAAATTTTCTAGGTATATTCATATAGATCAAAAACGCTGATTCTGAACATATAAGTTTTATTATATATAATCATAGGTACATGTAATTAATGCGTCGTTATATAAAAACAGACTGAAATAGTTGGTATCTCACAGGAGTCACCACTGCGGTAGACAAACTATTTCTTAATCTACTAATACTTAAAGTAATCATCTTTTTTGAAATCCTGCTAAATATTCATTTTGTGATTTGTTGATCTCATTTCGACCCGTGTGGGAATTGCCAACAGTTTAACCTAACAAACTGAGGTACGTATGCGTCACGCATACTTCTCTTCATTCAGATCGTTTTGGAGAGATTTGAAAAATTGCTTAGCTTTAAAAAAACAAAATTGAATATTCATATAAAATGACCGAGTTTCTTATTACAGAACGTGAAAAAGCAGTAAAAAACGATTTTAACGATAAAACATCGAAAAAGGTACCATTTATCTATTTGAAACAGTTAAAAATTATTATCACATTTATTTATTTATTGGTAAGAGACAAACAGCTTATACATACAATATAAAGATAAATATATACATTGTTAAATGAAGTCAAGCCAAAAAAGTCTTTTATGTTAAAGTTGAATGGAGATGAAGTTTTATTACATACAATTAGTTTTGGGTGAGAAGGAGAGGAAGAGGAATATATGTAACCATACTATAATGTAACCGAAACTTTGAAATATGAACATGTCAAAAAGAAGAAAAAAAACTCCCTGTAATTGAATAATGATATACAAGTATAATATACCAATACCAAGTTCCAGTTGTTTCATAGAATTTGAACAATTCATCAAATTTTATAGTTAATTTTCAAATTCTGTGAAGTTCTATTGAAGTTCTGTTATCATTTTAGTTATATGGAACAACTGGCCAATAATGATATAATAACAGAATTTGAATAGAACCGAACATTAAACTATTTGAAGAAATTGAAAATTGGCTTTGAAATATTAGCAAATGTTCAATTTCTATTAAACTAAAGGAACTTGGTGTAAGACCTTAATTAACCTACAGTGAATTTTATTGCAGTTGAGAAAATTGTGATTAACGGAAGAGGACAAATTTATTTATTTTATTTGATACAAAAATACAATATAAGAATTGACTGTCCAACTAGGAAGGTTTCACGCTTTAGGACAGTCAAAATTGACAGGTTTAATTCACATTAGTTAAGTGTATGCTGTTATTTATAAACCTAATACAAACTATCAACTTATTAAGCTATATAAAAATTTGACAGAAAGAAACGGCGTTTAACGGGGACCTTTAAAATGCCGTAAACAACAAATGGCGCTAAATGGCCATTTGAATTTCCGCGATACAACTTGCCTTTAGTGCAAATACTTTTTGTTGACGCATATGCCAATCCTTTGTATTCAATGTAGATGCCACAAAGAAAAAATACTACCAAAAAAGATCATACAAAAACATCAAACATATTATTTAAACAGAAAAACATATTCGCTTTATTTTAACTGTATTTACTTGGCATTGTTCTCGGAAAATAATATAAACATTTTTTGGCGATTGAAAAAATAAAAGGAAAACTTGCAAAGAGAAGCATATTTATTTCTTTCATATTGAATTTGGCTTTCACTTTACGAAAAACTTGTTTTTAGCTATCGTTTCAAGTATAATAGTTGATTGAGTTGTCTTTTTATTTGGAGGTATTATGTTGCTTGACATGAAAAAAATCTTTATTTAAAAACACTTTATTTGATTTATACACTTCGGCCGGTTTGAAAGGATCTCGACCTTCATCAGGACGATATATATACATATATTAAATTAGAGTACAGAGGAAGATTATAAAGTAAACAAAAGAGAAATAGAATATGTATAAGAGAGGAAAAGACCATCAGGGGCATCATCTATTTAAAAAAAACAGGGTCAATTCAACTATCATCAGACATCATAATCAAATTTAGCTGTTTGATCAAATTAATATGATTAATATATTAAAGTTGAATATTAGCTTAAAATTAATAATTAAATGAAAAAATAACTTTGTGTGCAGTATATTATATTATAATAATTTGCAAGGCAGATAGAAACATTGCACCTTTAAATTTATACGACGAGAATGCCAACATTTTTATAAATATCAACCAGGAATTATTAGATTCCTGGTCAAATAAAATGATTCACGCAAAACACTTCAATTATTTCAACCGAACGTATGTTGACAAACTTTCGTCAAACAAATGGTTGAGTATTGAAGAGTTGAGCACAGAAATAGAAGGATTTATGCTTGCCATCTATCCCTAATAATGAGTCCCTAATACTAAAAATTATAGGAAACATGTAATCAAAGATACAAATCAAATTGATGATTTGCATCTTTGTAAATGGATGGTTTTTCCGGAAACTATAGAACATATTATATCGGGATGTTCTATATAAGCGCCGTCCGAGTATACATTTAGGCACAATCAGGTTTTAAAAATAATTCACCAAAGTTTGATAATTAAACATAACTTGATTGAGTGTCATAATATATTACCATATTATGAATACGAACTAAATTCATTTTTAGAAAATAATTTTTTTAAAATGTACTATAATAAAACTATACTAACAGACAGACCAATTAGTCATAATAGATCCGACATAGTTTTACATGACAAAATTAAAAAAAAAAACTTATATCATTGATGTAGCTATTCCAAATTCCTGTAATATTGAAAAATCTGTTTCTGAAAAAATAAGAAACTATCAGATTTTGGAAATGAAATTAAAAGAATTTGGCATTCTCAGACTATAAAAATATTACCATTTGTTATTTCGGTTACTGGCATTATACTTAGCTCTCTCATAAAAAATTTAGGCGTATTAGATTTGTCAAATAATTTTTATATAAAAATGCAAAAATCAGTCATTTTAAATACATTTAGGATTACGAAAGATTTTTTAAATATTTATATTGAGGGATCAGTACGATTTATCGGTCAAATTAGGAATTCCACCGAGCCGAACCCTCTGATATGAAAATATCTGGAGTCGGTGAATTATTTTGGTACTCTGGTTAACATTGTTTTCTTGTATTATTTTGTATTAAATATACTTATATAATACACTTGCATAGCGTGGATTTACACGATGATCATTTTTATGGAAAAGTGTGTGAAAGGGTTTAGTTTTTCCTATGGGGAAAACTAAACTAGGACCTAAAAGTCTGGTGCATTAAATAATCATAATTATCGACATGTTTCGAAACCGTTAGTGTCTTCCTCAGGATATTGAGTATTACTTATTATTATACTGTGGTGTACATAAAGTTATTTGTTTCATTTAATTAAAAATGACGCCACAAAGTGATTTTACAAAGATTGAAGATTTAAATTAATGATTTTGACTGTAATATGGTGAGTACATTCCAACTGATAGAGAAATAGGGAAATAATATTCGCATTTGCCTTTGGAAAAAAACTTTGGGAAGCAATAAAGCATTAAAAGTAAAAGTCCACATAAAAATCAGGTTGGGCACTTGTTATATCAAAATTGCCGCAAAGTTAAACCAGAAAACTTAAATCAGTGACATTGCTAAAGTTTTTTTCATGTGATCCTGATACTGTAAAAAGCTTGTAAATTTATTCAAGCGGTGTGTGAACTATGTGAAAACTTTTCCCATATAGGAAAACAACAAACATAAATGAAATCGCACATCCCATAGAAAAGTGTCTTAAGTCAAAATTTTCTATTTTACTTTTTATCTCTGAAAAGTAAAGTGATAGTGATTATCTATGCGCCACGAAATTAAATTAGATCACTCCATCCCCGCAGGATTCAATCCGAAGGTCGCGGGTTCGAACCCGGCGTGTGCAAATAATATATTTTTTTAAAATTAATCTGTGTTATTTCGCAATTAATTAATTAAAAATAATATATAGTATATTTGCAGAAGATATTCTCAGCATCGCCCTGAGAATATCACTGTTCAGAATTCAAATGTGGCTTGAAATGGCTTTTAGCCGTGTTTTGTGACCAGAACTGAATAGCCAGGTACTTCCCCACCTTCCTATTTCTCATCTCCTTCCACCTACCACTACATTCAGCCTCACAAAATACCCCAATTGGGGATGCCATAGTCTCACCGGCTCAAAACGGGAGCAGTTGGGACTCTTGTGCGGTATTCATATAAAAAAAGAGATCGTCTAACCTTTACGTGGGGTTTAAGTTAAACTTATTTGACTCTTGTGGCACGTATTACTAAAACTGTACAATTACTGCCATCTGTGTTTGTTTTAAACGTCAAAGGGTTCTCCCCTTCGCTAGAATATTTTTATTATTTTTATAAAAAAATGTTTTTATTAAAAATAAAGAACTCCTTAAAAAAAAAAAAACATAGATGGCAGTAATTGTGCAGATATGCGAAAGTCATTTCTGTTTGAAAACGTTATTTAAAAATTTCTCTCGTCTTACCGCTCCTAAAGAAGTTTCATATCAAAAACTCGTTTCGAAGGACCTGCTTATTCATCATTTATTCACTTGTTTTCTCACTCTACTGTAAAATTAACTTTCTTGACTTACGACACTTTTCTATGGGATTTGCGAAATATGTTTACGTAACGTCCTATTGAACAAATTTTTGATGACACATTCGGGTGTTTCATATTCATGCGGATTCGGCGACTTTCTGACACAATTCACGTTCATAGAAGAGATCGTCAGCACTTTTATGAAGGGATGAAATAATTATTTGGCGTCTCCATCACACGATCTATTTCGTAAATAATAACGCAGTGTTTCCCTCGTCCGAATGTGGGATTATCAAATTATTATCGACAGATATCGATAAAATGTCAGCAACAATCACAAACATGCGAAAATATTCATTTATATTCGAAAAAACTAACTGATGTGGACAGCAAGATCTCCGAATCATTGTTTCTATAAAAATCTACGTGATGATTTCGAATCTGTGTATCCGAAACATTCTTTCTCAGTAAACACATGTCTTCAAAGTTCCAAATAAACAATTATATAATTAATAATAAATAAGTAATAAGATACACTAATCAAACATAAGTAATGTGAATGAATCGCTTCGATAAAATAAAGCACAGAAACATGGTCGGAAAAACATTCCAATGTAGTGTTTAACGCAACAGTTAATGTTTCACAAACATATGAATTGGTTTCAGGAACACGTAGATGTGGTATCTGAAACAGTGTTTATAAATTAATATTTTTCAGTGAATACGTGGATTGAATGTTTCGGAGAAAGATATATCTTTATCCCTATCAAGAATTTAGTTCGACTAACTCGAACGTTTTTGAATCGATTTTTTGTTCGACCAGCACTAGTTTCAGTCTTGAAAATACACATTCTCATACGCCGACTGTTAACATATTATATTTCCACCCACACGTAAACTTTTTCCAATTTTTAAAATCATTTCCCTTTGACCCGCCCGCGCCCATTCTCGGCGTTAAATGTAAGGGCATCATACAATTTGAGTGACGTAAGCTATTAGTTTTGCAAAAGGCCGACAGAGGGTACTTGATGTTTGCCTCTTTCGACGGAAAGTTAACTGTTTGGTTGGGCGGTATATAAAAAAATAATAAAGTGAAAAATAATTCGTTTAGCGTTGAGAGTTTGCTTAGGCGGAGAGCGGTCGAATTTAAACTAACAAGTTTCACTTTTGCACACTCTTTAAAGTATACATTTAAAATTTATACTCTTTATTATAAATAGATACCCCTCTCAGAAAGTTGTAGATTTTGCTCCGATTTTTATTACTGCCTCGGAAAATAGGTACACGATCTTTCTAAAAAAATTAATAATTTGTCAAAAAATATCACTTGTCAGTTGTGGGCTTCTATTTAATAAAAGCTTCAAACAGTCATAGTTTCCATATAGATAAAATAGTTAAAAGATGCTTATTTCTTCAATTTTTGCAAAATTACTGTGTGGCATCATTTTAATTAAATGAAACAAATTACTTTGGGTAACCCTATTATAATAAAATAACACCTGTGATGTTTTTATGTGAAAACAGGAGAGAAATCATGGATAATGTAAAAAAAACACTTATTTTATCACACAAATGTACTCGTATAATGAACAATTTTATCAGCTCACTTTTCTACCATTTCATACAAAAATATTTAATAAAAAAATAATTAAGTCCAACAACAAATCATGCGATTTGGCGGGTGAAACTGTATCTACAAAATAAGTATTTTTTAGTTAAATGAAACGAATTCTTTTGTTGAAACCACTATAATCACATGTTATAATATCACATGTTATAATATCTACATGTGATTATATAGTGGTTTATACAAATAATTTGTTAAATTTATTACAATTTTATGGCTAATTGACAATTGCCAATTGACAATTTCCATTGATTAACCTTTTTTCTTTCATATAAAATTCTTCTTCGTGACCTCAAGACTCCGTTTACCAATCCATTTTTATGCCATTTACCTATATTCGTGGCGATATAACGCGCACTAAGAATACATACTTTTTGGCTTGTGGGTTCCTCTTAAAATATCGAACCCATTTGCACGCGCAGGATCTATTGGTATTCGGAGAACATTTGAATTTCTCTTATTATATTACTAAAAGATTGGTTGGAATCGTTCATAAAATCAAAAGCCATATACATAATTTAGAGCAAAGATAATACCATAAAGTCGTCCTAAATTCAAAGTGTTCCAGTCTATCTCCAGCCTTAAGTACCGTTATAAAGCCCACATGTACGATGTGAATCTTTTAATATTCCAGATTTCCAGCAGACCCTCCTAACCGCTTGTGCGAAAATATTCAAATTTAAAGTCTGTATGATGGGCGGTTAGTCTTTTTAGACTTATCCAGATATGTTTAAGGACGAGTATCCACCACACGTGGATAGGGGAAACACTAGATGGGCTTTTACGGAAAATTGAAAAGAATATATTTTTTATTTTTTTTATTTTATTTTTTATATTTTTTTATAAGAAAAAAAGTTTTACATTACAAGTGAACATTATGCAAAGTTATACAATTATTCATCATTATTCTACTACTCCATAAGTTGAGCTCTAGGAGCTCGTGTTTATGGGAGGAGTATTTACATGCAAAAAAAAAATGTTCTAAATAAATATGTAATCGATGACTTATGAAATAAATACAAACATTATTTAACATAGGTATACAATTTAGGAAAAAAATATGTTTTTGAATGACAATACCAATATACTAGTATATTTAAACTTTCAACGTTGATAATACAGATTAAGTAAGGGTAAACTAAGGGTACAATATATCATTATCCAATTTCCGGGATTTAATTTGCTTTTTGAATTGTTCATATTTCAAAGTTTCGGTTACACTAATTTTGTTTTTGGACAATAATAAATTGTACCATCTCACACCTAAATACAAGTATTGATGCTGCTATATCTACAGACTATGTGTTAATATCAGCAGTCTACTGCTATTTTTTAAACTTTCTAGGTGTAGTTAGATTATGTATATAGATAGCATCATTTTAGATTCCAATATTTTTTACGTAAAAACAATATTTAAATAAAAAAACATGTTATGATTTAAGATTTTCACGGCCAAAAGTATTTTTGTTGTTTATTTTTGGGATGTTATGCCGTGTTGCGCTAACTCCTTCTTTAGCCAGTTCCGGACAACGTTACAGTGCCCATCATCAGGGCAGATGTTTTATTGTTAGTGGTAAATTGTATGCTTAAGTATGTCTAACGTTGTCCGAAACGTTGGCCGAAGAAGGAGTTAGCGTAACACGGCATAACATCCCAAAAATAAACAACAACAAAAAACGTTGTTGATCGAATTATATCAGATGCTATGATTGCTCCGAAAAACACCACGCTTTTAATTTTTCTCGAAGAAAACTGCTTGGCTTGTTAAGGCGAACTGACCAGCGGCTGAGAATTAAAATTTCGTCAAAAGACCATTTCGCGATCGTACCGTGCTCTTTCTATTATTCGCCCTTATCGCTTTCAACTGTACAGAGCGGTTTCGACGAGAAATATTGAATAGTCTTGGTACCAGCATTCTTAACTAATAACTCAATATCAATTATATTTCAAACAAAATTTTCTTTTATATATGCTACATTTAAAATGGAAAAGCGTGAAACTACATTTTTTCGTTGTTAATTCTGCAATCAAGCAATTTAAAAAAAATCTCAAGGTAAACGCCAAGATCTTTACATTCAGAGAAAAGGTTCGCGGTGCAGTGAATAAGAGTAGGTACTTAAATATATATTTAGTTCTGGTGAATGTCATAGTATAATATTTAGAAACATCGATATCTAAACAGTTAACTTTGCAATACTTGCAAAGCCTATCTAGGTCACTTTGTAACGCTTCACAGTCAGAAAGGGAATGCACAACTTTGAAAATGTTCATGTTAGTTATATTTTCATGTTCTCAGCGTCAAGTTGATATTCGGAATTTTGGTAGCATGATCCAATGTCGTTTATATAAATGTTGAACAAGAGCGGACCTAGATAGGAACCTTGGGGGACACCAGATATTACTTCTTTAATATTATCCTCGATTATTTCACATATTTATTTATGCCTGTTTCACATATTTTTTTTTATATTATTGACAAAAAGTTCAGAGAGAATTTCTTAAATAATTAGTCACAGAAGTTTCGCGACCGTGAACTTTTTTCTTTGTCCTTTTCTGTTTTATGTTTCACTGAGATTTGTTAATATTTTTTTATGGAATGATTACTAATCACAATGAGATTTACTAGCCAAAAAATTATTTCATTATATTGAAAAAATATTAATTTAAAAATTTGACACATCTAGCTTGTTCTTGCTCGTAGGCCCTTTTCGAAAACAGTATTTTTGAAATTTTATAAAGAGACTAACCGCCATGAGAGCGTTTTATTCCGTTAGGTAAGTCTGAGCGGGAGAAATCCACAAAGTACGGAGGGAGGGGGCAGAATAAATTATCGAGTGGAACGGAATGGGGTAGGAGAGGAGACGGGAAGGAGGGTGGATAGGATGGGTTGTGTTCCTGGTTTGCGGGTACATGCGGTGGTATGCTTACTTACTCTTGCGTGGTTAGCTGGGGCGGCCAATATAATTAAATGATATGTGGGAATGACAGCAAAAGTATTAATTAATTTTATTCACTACCAACTCTTCGTCAAATTTTATCATACCCTTTCAAGGTATGTACATCTTTCCGCCTACATAATTGAGAGGAACTGTTTATTGGATAACCAACACCTCTGCCATAGTTCACCGAAAGTGGTTCGCTACGTTTGGTGCAAGGGTGACCGGGTTCACGGGGTGAGGTTTGTGTAGGTCTTGGCTGCGGATATGTCTGCCCTCCTGCGTTGCGGGCTTGATCGAGAGAGACTGGTTGAGGGAGATCTTTTGAGCTCTCAGCCGGACTTTCTCGCCTTGAACCGCAGTTATTTCTTGCGTCACTCCCCGACACACTGACCTCCAGATTCCTAAACACCCCTCTTACTTACACCTTCTCAGAATTTCCTCTCCTCCTTTTACTTAAAAAAATAGCCTCCTTACAACATTCCCTAGGATGGCAAAGGCCCAAAAGAAATTATTTTCCTCGGGATCTCTTGTATGGGGAACTACTGTTAAAAAATGAATTTATGTAACGGAGATCATTGTTAATTGCTGGGCCTACGACATTTTGAGGTCATTTACTTAAAGTTGACCAGCGGTTGAGAATAAAAGTTTAAAAATGCTTTCAACTGTACAGGGAGGTTCCAATAAGAAAGATCGATTATTCCCCGTATCAAATTTTTTAAATAAAAAATTTAACATCTTTTTATTTGCTTTAATATATACCTACATTCAAGTAAGCAATAAAAATGCTCAAAACGCACTATGATAAATTATTAAATAATCTTGTACTTCTTGTAAGTATTTTTTTGATCATAAGTATTTATGATTTTTCAATAATGTCTAAACAAAATAAGTGTGTAAAAAAAATTGAAATATTTTAGTTTGTAAGACCTTAAATAAATAGAAAAATTTACTTATTTTGGTAACTTAACACGTTTTCGGATTTATTTTTTAATGATTTTAAATTAAATAAAATTTAAATTCTTAAAACTGTGTTGACTAGATTATGTATTGATTTATTTTGTTGTATGATTATATGATTTGAAATTTGTGTTGTTTAATAGAATCTATCGTTTGAAAATTGAACAAATCTGCCAACGACCAACTATATAACCTTAGTATATTAAAAATAAACTAAGTTTTTCAAAAATTTAAAACTGCGTGTACCAGATAAAACAACAATCTTTCAAAATCAATTTATGTTTTTTTGTACAAAAGAGTCAAATAGAATTTGATTTAAAAATGACTAATTTCCGGTATTCTCTGGTAATACCTTTTTAAGTTGAAGGTATTAGAAAAAAGAAGTAAGTTTGGTTATTTGTTAATGTAGGAGGGCGGAAACACAAAATCCGTTAAGTTATTGAGTAAAAGAAATATTGCATGGATGGATGCAAACGTTCATACGTTTTTCTCTAGATACACTGACCCTCAGATTCCCCACCCCTCATACTTTTTTTCTGCAGAGAACTTCCACTCCTTCCTATCATTCCAACGCTCGTTCACACAGCATCCCCAAATATGATAATGGTCCCTGAGGGAAATTATTTTCCTCAGTTCCTATTTTGTGGAGCTAACATAAAAAAATGCTGCAAAAAACACGTGTCTAGTAAACAAGATTTAAAAAATGATATACCTACTTCCCCATCTTACAATCCAACACAATGTTACAAAATTGCCATTCGCAGTTGATAATAACGCTTCGTAAATGTTGTGATATATTCTGGTTGTAATATACCTCCGTGTTCACAACAGTGTGGTGTCTTTTTATTAGAGTGAAATATTCCTTATAATGGTGACGAGTGTATTGGACTGCCAGGAGGCTAATGTCCGTTATCCGAAGTATGCCTCTCCTTCCTTGAGTTAGCCTCGTATGCCTATTTCATCTGAAGAACCAGCAATCTACTTTACTTATTTATTTATTTTCTCATGTTTTATAAAACGGTTATACACAATGACTAAGTGTCCTTAATATATTCAATATCAAATGTCGTTTGTACGTTTGAGATCTGCAGTTGTCCTAGGGAACGATAAGAAGTTACCGACAATCGGTCGGTAACTTCATTTCGAGCGACCGCGCTAGCACAGAGGCCCTAGCACGCTCGCTCTATAACGATCGATAGGTTAACTATCGATAACTTCTCATCGTTCTCTAGCATGACTACAGATTGCCAACGAATAAGTGACAGTTCACAATGACTAAGTGTCCTTAACATATTCGACATCAACTGTTGTTTGTACGTTAGCGATGTGCAGTTGTCCTAGGGAACGATGAGCAGTTACCGATAGTTATGAAATCGATCGTTATAGAGCAAGCGTGCTAGGGCCTCTGATAGGCAGAAGTCCTCGCTTTCGGAGCATAAAAAAGTGCATGGGATCTCCCACGAGTATACTTGTTAGCGACATAAAAAATAACCTCTTTTAACATAAAAATATTTTTCTGCGGGCTTCTAAGGTGTTAAAATCGAGCATCCCTGTTAAGAACAAGGATGGATACAGGAATTGATAGTACGTATATTCCCTCATATACAGGTAACGCATAAACCTTTTTTGTACTTTTTCTATTTCTAGGATATGGTTTTGTTCAGAAGGGGCCCAAATAATGGAGCTATATTCCAGGATGCTACGAACAGGTGCTTTATATGTTCTATGTATTGCAATTCCATTAGTAAATGATCTCGCATTACGAAGAACAAATCCAAGCATTTTGTTGGCGCGGGAGACAATGTCAAATATGTGGGATTTGAAAAAGAGATATGCTTCAAAAATCACGCCAAGGTCTCTAATCTCATTTTTGCATGTTAATATATTTTTATTAATCTGGTAGGGTAATTATTTCTCTATTGAATTGGGTATTTTCGTTAAAAAGAAACTATTTTATTGTAATTAGTTTATAAGAACCATATGCTTTTCTTCTGTGAATCTGTCATATGTATGTATTTAAAATAAAATATCTAGGCTCTGTGTAGCGCGCTTAGCGTTTAAGAGCTTTAGCTCCCAGCTTCAATGGAGCAAGGAAAACAATAGTTAGGTGTTTGGAAAAGTATTATTAAAACTCCCGGAGAATACAGTTTTAACGCTAATGAAGCCCATTATACGAACGAGAGAGAGAATACATTACAATCTATAAAGGGAAATGAGCATTATTGCATACTAATGATGCACTGCTCATTTCTCTCGGAAGATCTGCAGTATTTCAATTCCTTGGGTAAACGAAGTTTGTATGGCAGAGAGGAATTCAACTGACGAAGGAACTACATACAAATTGAATGCAATGGAAATCAGAATAATCAGATCCATAACCGCTCAAGCGATAGCCACCCAAATATAGGTACGTGATTGTTATGTCCTTTATATTCTCTGCGGAGAATATCTTCATATTATGGTAAGTGCTGAAACCTGTATTCTCCATAACTTATATTATCCTTATAAACTATAGGATGTAACTATTTATTGACGTATTCTAATTGTAATTATACTTCTGAGGACAAACGTTCATACAAATTCAAACGAATATTAAAGTCTGTATTAGTTCATAGACTATTATGATACATTGCAGTGATTTTTATGAATTACTAGCTGATACCCAGCATGCGTTGAATGCCACTTAAAAAAAAAAATTGTTTCTCCCTGCGTGTCCTTTCCCATTCGTCTCGTTCCCCTTCCGCCACCTCTTCCCTCTCCGCGACTCCTTCCCCTCCCGCATTCCACGCTCACCTTCCCCCTCCGCTCTCCCGCTGTCCCCCTTCGCGCGACCCCTTCACGCATTCCCCTTCCACCTTTTCCCCCTTTCCCCCTCCCTTGCCCCCTTCACGTAAACGACCCTCCTTATTTACTCTCCGCCCTCCCGAATTCCCCTCCCTCTCACGACTTTTGTCCCTGCCGCTGAACCCCGAACTATTTCAATGTTTTGATACAAATTTAATAAAGCTACAGCTCGCTGTATGAAATATACTTTACGACCTATTCTCATACCTACCAAATATATTTAAAAAAATCATAAAAATCGGTTTAGCCGTTTCGGAGGAGTGCGACCACAAACACCGTGACATATATGTATTGATAAATTTGACGATTTGATTTAAATAATTAAAAATATAAATGGTGAAATGTAGGTAGAGTATTTAGCTTTAAAGCAGTTTATATGTTTTCGTATTGATATTTGGAGGTATGCTCTTATTAATAAAATCGTTTATTTTTTCGATTAATTATATTCATAACATATCGTTTTCTTATAGATAAAAATAAGCTTTCCTGGATGTATTGGATTTTTGGCAGGTAAAATAATGTGTTAAATTATTAATGATTTAAAACATATTTCAATTCCTTACGTTTAGTCTAGCCCGAAGACTTTGGTAAGTGGGGTGAAGCTGGAGTTCGAGTCCCTGCTAAGAGATACTGGTTGCGCCCTAGTTGCGCCAAGGAAGAGCTATTTATTTTTCTAGTTTAACGCATCCCTGCCTTTCCCATCAAGCCGAAACGTTGGTAGGGTAAGAAGCCATCTCTTGTCGGGCCGGTGAAATGTCCCGCCCATCGACACTGTGGAATGAATGAAGCTTTTGATATACCATTTTCTGATGTGTGATTCAGAAGAATACAACTAGTTCAGCTTCGTTCTACATGCTAATAAATAATACGATAACCCACCCAAAAACTCATAGAAATACTCGAATTTTTTTAGAAACGTTTTCATTTGAAAGTTATTATGCATGTCTGTAGTTTAATGAAAATTTATCTATCTGTGCGAATGGCATGTATTCGGAATAGGTGGAGGGTTTTACAAGCATACTTATTGCGGAAAGTTAAAAACACAAAAGTCACTATACCGCAGAGTTATCCTGAACAAGAATAAGTCATAAAAATTACAATTTTCATTATAGTTTTTTTTAAAAAGAAGAAGAATTATTAAAGAAAGACAAACATTCCGGGGTTACCTGACAATTAATATTTTAAGGGTTTCTAGTGATTTCAATAATGTCAATACTGTAAAAACATTATATATGTCACTAGTAAGGAGTCATATAGAATATAATTCCACAGTTTGGTCCCCAAATTATGAGGTTCATTCACATGCGATTGAAAGAATTCAAAATAAATTATTAAGATATGTAAATTTTAGAATGGGCATTCCTAGAGAATGCCGAAATTAAGATAAAGTACTTTGTTCATTAAATTTAATAAAATTATCTGATCGTAGAATATTTTCCCATTTAACCTGTTTGCATAAAATCATTAATTCAATGTTTGATACCCTTGATTTATTACATGAAATCTCTTTTCATATTCCACGCAGGTCAGTTACAAGATAGTACCTACCATATTATTGTAGCAATTCTACATCAACGTCCCAATATTACACTCCTACGCGACGGATTCGACAAATTTTAATATATAAGCATAACTTATTGAAGTTTTTTTCACCAAGTAGGGGAATAATTTGATAAAACTATTTAAATTGACTAATAACACATTATGGGCATTTTGTCGGCTGAAAGCAAAAAAATTATTTTTGAATTTTTTAAAAAATATTTTGAAGGTTACTACATACTCTGTGGATTTAATTCAAAAATATTTTTACTTCATATTTATTTTTGTCATCCAGCACTATTTATTTGTATAATTTTGTAAAAAATGTATAAATAAATAAAAAATAAATAAATATTTTAAAATCTCCTACTACCATAACAGTAAGCGGAAAATGTTGCTGATGTCGTGATGAAGGAATTAGCGCGCCGAGGAACTGAACACGCAACTCCTGGGTCCCTACAACATATCCACTGATCGGTCAAATATGTTTCAACCACTAAATAGGTTTCATACATGTTCTCATGTAGAAATTTTCAACTATTTACAATTGCGTTTGACATACTTTCCTGTGATTGTTTACGGACGATCAACGACGCTAGACAACTTCTTAGATGTATGCTAGAAGTATTTTTGATTTATTTTTTACTATTAAAGAGAATGACGATATTCAAGTGTGAACAGGCATTTGTGGTTTACCCTAGAACTATATTGTAAGTTCCGAACACACATATGTGTATATACAGAATGTCCGAGGGTAAAGTGCAATAACTACGGGAGGTGATAGTATATAATATAAGTAAAAAAGATAAATGAATTTTTAGAAATTCCAACTTTTAGGGGTACTTTTTAGGTTAAACGATAAAATTTGTCGTATGCGGCCAGCACTAGGTACTATTTTACGCTGTTATGATACGGGTGACTCCAAAAAATCCAACGTCGCAGGTGGGCGCACAGCAAATTAATCAGGTAAGTTTGTACCTTACACTAAGGATTTTTAATAGGTACGTCTTTTTGAATTTGGTTAGAATTTCGGAAAAACTAGGAGTAAAAAATCTTTTTTACTCCTACCGTCATGTAGAATCACCTCCCGAAGTTAATGCACTTTATGCCCGGACACCCTGTATATATATTTAACATTAAATTTCCTGGTTTACTGGTTTAGGGGAAAGGTTTCCCTAAACCAATCTCTTCCGATCCGGCCTGCCACGTAGTTGGTGGGCAGATGCATTCGCCGTCAAGACCCGCACAAACCTCACCCCATGAATCCGGGCACCCCTGCTAATTCACTTGGGGTTACCTATGGCAGAAGGGTTGTAAATCCAACAAATGGTTCCCGGGAGGAGTAACCCGTACCCGCCTCCCAAATTATGAAATATTATATTTAATTTTCACAGACCTCTAATAAAATAGAGGCTCCCGAATAGTTCCCATCGTTCAAACAAAAGGTGCTTAGAATAGATGAAACATTTTGCGTAGGAACCGCTTTTTTTACCAATTCCATTTGCACGCGATGCAAAAAGGGAAAAATGAAAAATGTCCCTCATTTCTTGATACCTCATTGGCCATTCAGGCGGACCCTCGCGAAGTCGCCGCCATGTTCGATAAATTTACCGTCTTTCCCGCCCTTTCATATGTGTCACATTCATTTCTTTGTCGTTTGTCCCTTCGTGCCGCGGCTGCGATAAACTCCGCCATTTAGGGACTTTTAGGGAAACTCTAGCCCCGCTTCGGCCGGGAAATATATATTAAAAATATCACAGAGACGGGAGAAATGAACTATTTTATTATGGAAAATGGGGAAAATGTTACCCGTCGTTTTATAGCCGCGGGAGACATAATGGAACGTTTAATTTACAGGTGTTGCCCTGTGACGCGGGGTAATTTTGAACGAATGGTACATTTGCTTTGCAAATGAGAAATTGTGAAGGTAAAATCTCACTACTACGAAGCTGTGAAATGCCTTTTACACTTTTTTCTTGGTTAAGTATGAAAAATCCTCTTTGAGAGTGAAAACAGCGTTAATAGACGTTAAAATATTTAAGGTTTAAATTTGTAGAAGTGAAATTTAAGCCTTCGATGTGAGACGAAATTATATCAAAACATGCTTATACATACATAAAATTCCTTTTAGATTTTAGGTTATATTTTTAATAAAAAATCATTACTCTCAGGCAGCAATATTGCAAAGGTAATCCAAAGATCCTGAATACCTATCTCAAAACAAACAGCTCTTAATTACTTCAAATTATAATAGTAATTTTTAAAAGAAAATTAAATTTTAATAAAAATGTTAGATCAATTTAATTTTGATGTATTTAATTTTGACGATACCTACTCTCAAATGAATAATCTAATGTTACAAACAACATGTCTATTATTACGATCAACGATAAAAACTCGTGTATTAGTAAAATGCACGAGGTCTTAGTATATTATATTTTTATTTTACATCATCAGGGCAGATGTGTTAAAAATAAACAACAAAAATACTTTTGGCCGTCAAAATCTTAAATTATATTTTTATTGAACATTTAAATACGCAGTATAATAGATTATTCACAGTCCTCCTCACTGGCGATTCCTGTTCCGAGGCGGACTTAAGGTTGTTGTGGTGTATTAGATCATTTATACCTTATATTCATGTTTCTTGATTTCCACATATTCATGTTTGTTAACTGTAAGTGTAGCACGCGACTGCAGATTTAACACTATAATGAAGTGTTACTTCATAATCTTTATGCTTTCTTCCTCTTCACGTTTACTTAGTCATATTATGATATTGTTTTTAAACTTGTTCATCTGTATAGTATTTTTGATTTCATTTGGAAGGGAATTGTATATTTTTGTGGCATGGGATTTATGGTTTTTCTGGCCAAAAGATATTTAATTTTGGGATGTTCAGTTTAAGTTTTTAGATCTTGTAGTGGGTTTTTTAGTCGAAAATGTACTATTTTTTTTCTTTAAATTTGAGTATTTTAGTAGAGTTTTATAATATTGAAAACATTAAAGTTTTTAAAAATTACTTTTAGTTCAGTTTTCATGGGTACTTTCAGGATTTTTTTAAACTTGATTTTTTGTGTTTTAACGTGCTGCTTCATGGAACACCCATTTTTTATATATTAACAAAATACAAAAAATCACTATAAATCCTCCGGTATGGCGAAAGACAAAGATAAATTCAACCCACATAAAGCGTGTATTATTAAGTTTACCATCTTATTTACTGTTACCAATTTTGAAGGAGGTTTGCAATGAAACATTATGCAATAGATGACCCCTATAACTTTATTAGATATCAAGTCTTGTAAACTAGTATTCATATAATATTAAAAAAAAAAAATTCTTGTCATTTTCAAAATTATTTCGTGATCTTTCACGAGTCTGTGCATATTATAATATCACTACGATTATATTTTTTTTGTTATAATTCCTGTTACAAAACGACTTTTTTTATATTTAATGTATGCACCTACTTACTCTTTTAGGCGATGCGCCCACAGAGGCATCTGAAAACTGTCAACTGGCAACTATCTTTGTATGGCAGTGTGATGGCCCGCACTCTACACAATCACTCAAACACCCGTTGTCAACGTTGCTAGTTGCCAGCTGTCATCTGATTGTTCTTCGTCTATGGTTAAACAAGCTTTTTGACCAATCAAGACAGAGAAAACAGCCGGTTTTAGTTGGTTTTCAGTTGCCTCGTCAGCGGAGCGCCTTATGCTTTTCATTCTATAAGTTGTGTAATTTTGATTTATTTCCTTTTTGTTTCTTTTATTTTATTAGTTTATTGTATGTTATGCCGATACGGGTGACATTGCATTACACAACACATGCATTAAAATAAGAATAGTTATCATTATTATATAAAATGATAGATGATTGAAATGGCTTTAGTTGTGCTTGGTGACCAGATCTAAATAGCCAGGTACTATCCGGCCTGCTTCTTCAGCCATCTTCTTCCCCTCTACACTACCCCAGCTTCACAACATAACCCGATTAGAAATGCCATAGTCTCACTGGCTCCAAACGCTTAGAGCAGTTGAGGCTCTTGTGCGATATTAAATTTATAAAAAAATTACTATATAACTTAGCTTTAATCATATTCCAATTTATTGTCATAATCGATACCGGATAGACCTATCCATTGTATTTTTTATCAAAGCAGACGCGCTATTTATCTCATGGGTTGTGTCTATTTTTCGATAATACATTTTTTATGCGACAAGGGCAGGCCTTCCCCCGGGGCCCTCACTAAATCTAAGGGAACGTCACCATCCCCTGTTCCCGAGTCACAAATTACGATATTAAAACATCCCACTTAAATTACCCCGATAAATTATTCTTTGTAATCACATTCTCAAAAGATTGGTGGCATTCTCTAGAAAAAATAAGGAATATATTATCTAGGGTTTTATTTAATTAAATTTTGAATTCTATGAGAGACCCTGCTAGACTTTGGGGTGCTTTAATTTTACATAGATATATTATTATTTGCATATTTGAATTTCTTCCCGCAGGCAAAAATGTCAGGAAGCAGTATCTCAAACACGGATTAAATGAGCAATTTTGAGAAAACTGTTAAGGCCAGTTGTTTCGCAGAACTTGAACAATTCATCACATTTCAAGTATTATAATCAAGTTCTGTGAAAGTTCTATCCAAGTTTGGTGAATTTGGGAGGCAAGTATGGGTACCGCTGCCCCGGGAACTATTTATTGGATAACCAACAGCCCTACTACAGTTCACCCCAATTTTTTATTTTTTATTTTTGAAACATGTTTAGTGTTATATTATTTAAAAATTAATGTAATATAACATTTGAATCACTCTCCTAATAAAGAAGATGCTTGTGTTTAGGAGAGGACAACTATATATTTTTACATTTATTTAAATTACAAATATAATTTAAGTAAAAAAAACATAGGTGAGTTATAAATGATCCAAGACAAGAAAATACAATAAAAGTAACAAAAAAGTTATAAATTATACAAGTAAAACATAATATCAAACAATAAGAAAAGTTATGAGGTGGTATTAGATAATTTTTTGTTGTTGTAATTCTCATAGTTTTCCTCCGTTCATATCTAGGGGTAATTTGTTAAACGGTTCGCTATTTTTGGTGACTTAATAGGGGTGCCCTGATTCAAGGGATGAGGTTTGTCTAGGTATTGGTGGCGGATGAGTTTGCACTCCTACTGCGTGGCAGGCCGGATCGGCAGAGTCTGGTTGACGGAGGCCTAACTTAGACCGCTTCAGCCCGACTCGCACCGCAGTGGGAATAGGATTCATACGTCTGTCACCCCTTTCCCCACATTCTTACTCACCCCTCTACATTGTTCTCTACTGGGACCTCATCTCTTCAACATCATCACGCACTACATCCCCCAGGACGAGAGATGCAAGAAATATATCTACGCTGATGACGTAAAACTCTACGTTTCCTCGCTTCATCCGGACATGGCGGCCATATACCTACATTCTTACTCACCCCTCTATATTTTTACCTTCCCAGAACTTACTCTCTTTCCTCTCCTTTAAAAATCCTTCCACACAGTATCACCAAAGATGACAAAGGCCCTGATAATTTTTTTTTCCTCAGGGGTTCCTGCGTGGAGCTATTGTTTAATAAATGACTTATATTTAAATAGTAACAGAAATTGAATATTAAAAAAAAACAAATAAGTGTCATTACAAGGGAACGACCGGTTAATTGGGAAAATGTTTAAAATAGGTTTATAAATAAAAATTGCTAATTGATCACATCTGGATTGAAATTAACAATAAAATGTAATTAACCTTCATATTCAAATAACCATGTTTGTATACAATTTATGTAACTCTACGTCTGTCTCGACACAGGTTTACCCTAGTGAGACAGGCATTGAAAAAAATAACATGTAATTATAATATATGTATAGATTAAATAATAAAAAAATAAAAAAAATTAACATTTTTTTCGCACAAATTAAATTAATGTGGGATATAAACCAGTAGGTATGATGAAACATGCAGATTGTGTATAAATAAAAAAAAGTGATGTAAACTAAGTTATCTGCTTTTTGTGAGACTATGGCATCCCCAATTAAAGTATGTTGTGAGGCTGAAGGTAACTGGGAAGGTGAAGGAGATGGGAAAGAGAAAGGTGGGTACGTACCTGGCTATTCAGATCAAGTCACAGAACACGGCTAAAGCAAATTTAAGCAAAGTTTCAATTCTAAAATACAGGGCGATACTGAGAGTACCTTCCACGTTGGAACATGCCGCAAATGTACTTTATATTATTTTTAAATGATGAAATTGTGAAAACACAAATCAATCAAATAAAAATATCCTGTAACAGTAATTAATATAACTGTTAGAAGAACTTTTCTTGGAAAAATCGAATATTAACTTTGAAATTTGATTTCAGTTCTGTGAACCAACATACCCTTAATGTGTGTATGAATGTTATTATTATTTTTTTTTATATTTCTTATAAAAACGGAGACTACTAAAATGATTATTATTATTTTTTAATAAAAATCACGATTCAAAAAATTAAGAAAAGAACAATTTTCATATTTAATTTGAAAATATGAAAATGTTTATTTTTTGTTTTCAATTTAATAATTTCTAATTCAATGAAAAATATGTAGGTACTACAAATTTGTTGTTTCTCTAAAGCCACGGGAGTTTGTTACGCAATTTAACCACGAGCCTTGTAATATTTCAACAGACACTATTTTTAAAGTGTTGTTTTAGAAGTTGTCAGAAAGCCAAAAAGTTTCCAACACTAGCTCATAATAATATAACCTACTATATAATACTCTCCAAATACATGGCCATCTCTTTCTATCAAAATGTTATGACATTTTCCTCAGAAGAAAGTCTTATTACGTTATTTCTGCATGTATATTTGAATGAATAACAAATTCACGCAGAGAGGAAACTTTTTTATGTTTTCCATTTATCGCTTCCCATACAAGACTAGAACGGCCTAGCAAATAATGAAGACCAGACTAAACGGGATAATTTTCCGTAAAGTACGCTCATTTTCTGGAAATAAATGGATAAAAAACAACGACTGTGTCCGGAAATTTCGGCATCCAAAACAGGGAATGTCACAGACCCTATATTGGCATAATAGAATAAAATTTTAGCACCGCACGAACCGAAACAAATAAAAAGTTATTGCTGTCAATCAGCCGTTTTTATCCTCAAACAGTTGGGATAGGGGGAATTGGGAATTCAAATATTTTCCGTCCACGAAATACATATACCGTATTACGTTCCCAAGGTTATAATATTCATATATCTATTCTTGTCAAGGACAGTGTACGCTATATTTTTGTACCCGTATCTACATGATGCAAAGTTTTTTTTTATATCCACGGCGCAATAAGTACATAGGGACTAATACATTGGTTTTATTTAAAACCTTGAGGAAGAGTTTTTACAATCGACTAGATGTTTATTTACGAATATATTTTTAAGAGATGTCAAAAATTGATTTAAAAATAAGAGGTCCCAATGGCCGTGTAAATGCGTTAGTCGAGTTCGAGTTCTAGTTGCGACCTTCTTCCTTGCACTGTCCCAACTCACTGCCTAGGTAGGCTTGTGGGGTGGGCTCTTCTCGTTATCAGATTGTATGTAACTCCTTCGGTTCTGGGTATTCAGAAACCATACCATTACCTTTTTATTTTTCTGTGTCTACATCTGTAATATAAAAATTAATGTTTGTTTGTTTGTGTGTTCGTGCCTTATGCGCGGCCATACCGTTCATCCAATTGCCGATGAAACTTTGGGAATATGATGTGCGCATGCCCGGGATGGTTATAGGATAGTGAGCTATAAAAAAAATTAAATAGGTCACTCGAGTTGTTGGAAAAATGGGTGTATTTTATGGAGTTAGGCGGAAGGGAAAAAAAGGCTGGGAGGAGGGGTATGCGGGAGGGTTGGTTGGGGAATGAAGGAGGAGGGCTTCGCAGGAGCGGGGACGAGGGAGAGGGGAAGTCGAAGAAGGAGGAAGCGGGATGCGTGAGGGGGGGGGGGGAGATTAGCGTGAAAAGGGAGAGCGGGAGAGGAGAGGGGGAACGCGGGAAGATGAAAAGGGAACGCGGGAAGATGAAAAGGGAACGCGGGAAGGGAAGAGGAGTCATAAGGGGAATGGGGATGAATGGGAAATGACACGAAGGGAGAAACAATTTATTTATTTAATTGGCATTTCAATGCATGCTGGGTATCAGATAGTTTTTAATATTTTTTTTGATTTGTATGTATTATGTTCTTTTTCAGTGACTAGTTCATTTATTCGTGTTCTCCATAAAACTGTAATTCACCAACATATTAGGAAGAAGATTACTAATTTGAGGTACGGTCAAGCATGTGGTCTTTAATGTCTTCTGCATAGCTTTTTATTTAAAATTTCTAGACCAATACAACTCTTTTATATCGCACTGAACGGAACGTTTAATTTATAGCGATATTTAAAAGAATTCTAAATCTACTCTTTCACAGATGGTAATAATTTAATTGTTTTAGGAATAACACTTTTTGTAAGTTGTCATGCTTAATATTAAAGTGAATTAATTGGTTGCGTCCGTACATACGCAATACGAATATGAATACATTCATGTCCATAAAAAAATCAAATCTTTCAAGAAAAGCTTACACATATAATATTGTATCGGTGATTCAATCTAATATTGTAGTTGTAGACTTGAAAGATTCGAGTTTGTTTGTGAATCGAATTTTTTTTGAAAATTTGCCACATTTTGGCAACAAAGCAATCCGAGGTTTTGGAAATAGTGCCATAATGTGGCAAAAAGCGCTCAAGTGGTTGAATTCTTTTCATTATCAAATTTTAAAGCATGACATGCAAAAAGTGTATTTTCCTAAAATAATTACCTTACGATTTCTTTTAAGTATCAAATTTTAAAGCACAACATGCAAAAAGTGTATTTTCCTCAAATAATTAGATTATGAATTCTTTTAAGTATTACATTTTAAAGCATAACATGCAAAAAGTGTATTTTCCTAAAATCATTAGATTATGAATTCTTTTAAGTATAAAATTTTAAAGCGTAACGTAGAAAAAGTGTATTTTCCTAAAATAATTAGATTATGAATTCTTTTAAGTATCAAATTTCAAAGCATAACATGCAAAAAGTGTATTTTCCAAAAATAATTAGATTATGAATTCTTTTAAGTATCAAATTTCAAAGCATAACATGCAAAAAGTGTATTTTCCAAAAATAATTAGATTATGAATTCTTTTAAGTATCAAATTTCAAAGCATAACATGCAAAAAGTGTATTTTTCTAAAATAATTAGATTATGAATTCTTTTAAGTATCAAATTTCAAAGCATAACAGGCAAAAAGTGTATTTTCCAAAAATAATTAGATTATGAATTCTTTTAAGTATCAAATTTCAAAGCATAACATGCAAAAAGTGTATTTTCCAAAAATAATTAGATTATGAATTCTTTTAAGTATCAAATTTCAAAGCATAACATGCAAAAAGTGTATTTTCCAAAAATAATTAGATTATGAATTTTTTAAAGTATCAAATTTCAAAGCACAACATGCAAAAAGTGTATTTTCCAAAAATAATTAGATTATGAATTCTTTTAAGTATCAAATTTCAAAGCATAACATGCAAAAAGTGTATTTTCCAAAAATAATTAGATTATGAATTCTTTTAAGTATCAAATTTCAAAGCATAACATGCAAAAAGTGTATTTTCCAAAAATAATTAGATTATGAATTCTTTTAAGTATCAAATTTTAAAGCACAAGATGCAAAAAGTGTATTTTCCTAAAATGATTAGATTACGAATTCTTTTAAGCATCGTCCCAAGAGCGCGCGTATGTTTTTCGATGAAATATTTTGCTATGATCCTATGATGAACTTAGTATGTAATATTTTTTTAAACGTATATCCTATCTGACGTTATTTGTTTAAATCTGAAATTTTCCATGGTAGCAGTATCGAGTATTTTGTCTTTTAAAATGCAGAAATTCTGACGATAGTGTTATTGGTCAAAATGGAACCTCTTTGAATATAATTTTAGTGCGGTACAAGTCGGTAGTGTGTATTTTTGTTTGAAATCAACTTCGCTATGTATTCAACACATAGAAATTATACATATATTAAGAACCACACATTATTATTATTTGTTATGTAAATATTATGATATCTGCAGCTCTAAAACTGATTTTTTTCTGTCTCTCTATACTTTTTACCTACCATCTTACTTCTATGTACCATGCGTAAAACCTATGTTTTCTTTCGTAATCTGAACACGCCTGTATGAACAACATAAACATGTAAATATATGTAAAAGCTAGTAAGGGCGTTAATGATTAATAAAATAAAATAAACATAACAGCTAACTGAGGCGTATATTTTAAATTGAAATATAACAGAAATAATAATGACGCATTCCAAAAATACAGGTTCTAAAAACACAGATTCGTAATAATATTATGTAGACAAACAATATAAAAACAGAATTCAATGCAAAAAATGGACAACTATCTTTGTAAACTAATGATAGTTCTACAATAATAAGTGGTATAATGTATACACATTACATACATGGCCAAAATTATTATATTGCTAGGATAATTTAATTACGTACGCGAGATATCACAATTATTAATCTTAACAATTATCCGACGATGAAAAGAATACAAAATGTCAAAATGGATAACACGAACAAGTTTAAAGATAACTGAAAATTGAAAATTTCAACGATGAAAATATGACACTATTTTGTTTTTTTTTTCTGTATTTTTTAGACTAGGAGAAAATGTATAGGACAAATACATAGTGTCTACCGATATCTCGTAAAAAATGTATAATTTTTAAATCTGCCAAAAATTGTTTTCACACGCATAAAACGAAATTTTTTAATAATTAAATACCAACAAAATTCTCAAAATAAAGGCGTCATATATGGTGGGGGTTGTGGTCCCGTGGGGTCACTCGGATGTGGTGCTAGATATCTGCTATTCCTGTAGATTTCCCACGTGACGTTCTTCGTTTTTGCTGGTCCAAAGATTCCTTTGTCTCACCTCACTCCAGAATATGTCAATGGTGTCCTCTCTGATGTAAAACAGGTAAATTTATTTTCCCCGCTTACTCCTTAATACGCACGTACTGCTGAAATGTCATTGCTGGGGTGGTGGAAAAACATGGTCTTAAATTAATTTATATTTGGTAAAAACTTTTGTAGGTGAAATCAATTTGTAGTTTGAATTGTTGCCATGTTTAATCTTGTTAGTATGACGTGATATTTGCCTGAAAATTAATTATAGAAATATTCCAAACTCATAACCTAATAGCAAAATCGGTTTTTAGGTTACTAGTTTAATTCTATTAGCATTGATTGTCTACTTTTAGACGGATGATTTGTATCAAAACAAAAACGTAGCTAAACTTATATCAAAAGAATGATTTGTTTCTGAAATGTGGTTGGCAATTTCAGAATAATAGTAATTATAAAAAAAATATTATTATTAAAATGTAATATTATTCTAAAATATTTTTTATATTTCATTTTATATAATTGTTTTTTATAATATTTTTAGGTAATTAATCTCCCCTCTCTTTAATATTTTTGTCTATTGTTCTTTTTGTCTATACTTGTTTGTTTATTTTGTTATTTTTATTCATGTTATTATCCCGACGAAGAAACCATTTGTTTTGAAAAATGGAGATATTATAACATGTGATTATAGTGGTTTACACAAAGTAATTTGTTTCATTTAAAAAACTTATTATTTAATTTATTGTTATCAAAATTATTATGCTTTGGAAACTGATTATTTTTACATGTTCTTAATAAGCATTAACTTTGTGGCTCGCCATAATTTACAATAAAAGCAAAAAATTAGATAACTTGGAAGCACTTGAAATTAAAAAATCCCTAAATAATAACGCTAATATATTAAATAACCAAATTAATTTATCGTTTAGCCCCATTCTAGATATGTTTCCAATAAACCGCTCTGTTATTGCTGGAATTCCCACAATTACCCCCCCTCCCCCTTTGACCTCCCACTCCAGCACCTAAATGTTTGGTATATATCTATCAATATTTTGTATCATAGGTTAGTTTTAATATTCTCCCGACTAAGAAAGGGTTCTTCCGAAACCGGTAGAGCGTAATTAAAATTTAAAGTGGTCTATAACAAATTTATATATTTTATTGTGATTATTTTTATACTGCAATGCTGTCCGAAACGTTGATTAAAGAACGAGGTAGCGAAACATGGCACAATACCCCTAAAATATAAATCAATTATATCACTTTGTGATATAATCTCAAATCTCTTATCATATCTTGTTATAAAATTAGTCCCCAGATGAGCGAGTCATTGCGATTAGAGAAGATACTATTTTTTCCATTAGGCACCTTCGATTTTCAAAACAAAAAACTCAACATTTTATCGGCCATAGAAGTAAGTACTCCAAGTTTTTAGACAAATTTAACTTTGAGACGGAGAACTGAAAATTTAGTTTAAGAGCGCCCGTATGTTTTTTGGTGAAACCTTTTGCCTTGATCCCATATTTCCTTTGAAAGTTGTCATGATTTATTGTCAAATCAAATGTGAGTAAATCCCGCCATAAATAGTATTTTCTGTGGGACTTGTACGAGGGGGTAGGACCAGCAAAAACACTTTGGCTCATTTCGTCTGCTTTCTGCCGGAGATTTATGGAGTATCGAGCGTTTCTATTGAAAAAAGGATACCTCCGTGTCGTTTGCAGATACATAAACCAACTTTAGTGCATGTAGTACTTTCAAGAGGTAAATCAAATGATCTATTAATACATAGCACATGCATTTAGATAAAAATAGATGCATTTAGATAAAAAAAACTTTTAATATTGTAATATTATCTTTCACATGCAAACATGTAATGAATTTGCATCGAAGTTTAAATACGAACAAAATAATAATGCTTGGGATTCTTTGCTTGGACATGAATGTCGGGTTATAAAAGGCATAACTTGTATGAGAAACGCTGTCTTCCCCTTAGACCACTATGTAGTAAACGTTATATTACATATTCTTAATTTACGAGTTATATTATTTAACTGTCCCGAATACGCATCGAAGTATATTAATACTGTAATGCCCGTAGGGTTCAAATTAAGGAACCCGACTCCGAGTAAATCTCCAACGCCATACTGTGTGAAAACCGTTCTGAGCCGTCCGTGAACGTGCATTTTTCCACGGAGCTGCTGCCGTAATATACACACTTAGCACTCGCTCACACGCGATTTGCAAACGGAAGTGGCGCCATCCACAATGCTATATTTAAGGAAAAAAAATGAAGAAACATTTTTCGCTTTCATTCAATAATAAGAAGATTTATGTTGGGGTGAACAGTGTTTCTCTCATTATTCACCGTTTTAATGTAAGAATGTCTACTATTATATATCTACCTATTAAGTATTCTGTAGTTTAATGTGAATAGTAGTTAGTTTTGCAAAAGGGTGATGCCTTATAAATAGTCACCAATACTTAAACTGGGCGAAGCAGAACGAAAAGCCGCCCATTGTTAAAACGAGGGTTGATTGAACAGGTTTTTCAGAATATGCAACACATTTAATTAATGAAGATCACTCTTTTCAGAAATCTTCTTATATAGATGTATCTATATCGTAGAAATGGAAGAGATCTACGCCTTAATATCTAAGTGCTCTAGAAATATTATCTGAATATAAATAAAAATCAATTTATTAAATAACAATTAGATTTTTCGATTTGCCCTATTTTGAACATATTCCCTTTGCCATGCCCTGCACCCACATATACGCCCTTTCTCTTACCTACCTCCCCCCAGGCTTCATTAAAATACATTTAAAATAAACTCGGCAACGTCTGAGGACAATGGCTTTATTTAAATTATGATTGTTAAGTAACCATATCTAAATATCAAGGAGCGATCTAACTTCTCATCCTTCCCCACAAAATGCACTGCTATTATTTCACTGTTACAAAGCAGTAAAAATACCAAAACAAAATAATGTTTAAGCTAATCAATTTTGGAATTCCAAAAGTAACTGTTTTAGAGCAAAAAAAACTTCGAAAAGAACTCTATAAAAGCGAAAAGAAAATTCAAAAAATTTTCTGCACGTCGCGACACTTAACTTATCTTTCTGAAAAAGGGGCTAAATCTAGCGAAACTTTTTCAGATAATAACTCCGGGTCAATCATAATTCTTCATTTATATTTTTATGCGAGAGACAACCCGAAAATGTTCGCATTAAATTTGCATGCCGTACATTATCCATCGTTCGATCGCCATTTTTCCAGGATCTTTATGGTCCACATAATCTCATTAAAAAAATGCGAAAATTATTTTTATTTAAGATTTATTATTTGCAATTTCATTTTATTTTGCACTTCGCCAGTCTTATGTTCAAAACCAAAGGACTGAAAATCAAGAATTTTACTGCTATGTCACAATTGTTTTATAAAAATTTGGTTAAATTATATTATCTACATCCCCCTTCCGAAAGCTGTTTTGCAATTATTAGATATTCTATGTGTAAATTCCTCAAACTGCTTCGTCTCGCAGAATTAACTTACTTCTATGTTACCTGTTTTTTTTTTTTTTTTTTACATTAGGTCCACACAGGAGGCCTTGAGGAAAATAATTTCCCTCAGGGCCTATGTCATCTTTGGGGATGCTGTGTGGAGAGTATTTTTAAGGAAAGGAAGGAGAGGAAGTTCTGGGAAGGAAAAAGGTATGGGGGTTGGGTAGGAATCTGGGGTTCAGTGTGTCTAGATCATCCGCCGCCAAGACCTAGACAATGAACCCCATGAACCCGGGCACCCCTGCTAAGTCACCAAACGTAGCGAACCGCTTAAGGTGACCTATGGCAGAGGTGTTGGTTATCCAATAAATGGTTCCCGGGGCGGCGGTACCCATTCCCGCCTCCCAAATTGTAATTTGTGCGTGTACTTACAGAGTTTTGTTTGTTATTTGGTTTTTAATGTTATCACTGACAACCCTGGAAAAAACCAAAATACGTAATTTTAAATGTAAGTACCTATGTTAGTTGTAAATCTCTAACTTTAAGTCACAGGTGTAAATATAAATGTAAGTCACTAGTTTTTAGTCAGTAGTTATAAGTCTTAGGGGGTGTCTCACCATCCACCTAAAAGCTTAATCCTACTATAAAGTTTATTTTCGATTTACGGTTTATTTATTTATTAAGTCCGAGTTTATTATTCTATTTATGAATAGTGGCTATATAGTGGACAAGTTGGCCGAGTTTTCTAACTATTGCAAGTATTTTATTTTTATTTTTAATAATATTCGTTATCGTATGGATAAGCTATTAGGAGGATGGTGAGAAACTCCCATAGTCGTAAGTCACTAGCTAAAAGTGTTAGATGTAAGTCACTAGTTATAATTATAAATATCTATTATTTTATTTGTAGAGCGCCCTTAAGATGTTTTTCACGAAAATGGCGCTATATAAATTAGCCAATATATTATTATTATTAAAAATATAATCTGCCTTAAGAGGAGTGTAAACGCCAGAAATATTTGACTTCTTACCCCTTTCGAACTCTTTTTTCTTTTTTTGGGGAATTTTTACAAGGACGAAAAAAAGTTATAATTTAAATCAATCGGGTCAAGGATAATTTAATAAAGAGGTATTTTTTAAAAATTGTTTCTTATATTATGTTTTTTTCTTCATATTTATATAATGAAGAAAACAATTATTTGGTACTTTGCGCTTATATTTTTTGTAACGTAATTAATAATTTTATTTTAATTCCATTAAATTGAAAATGTAGGAAAAGCTTCAATGTATCAATAACTTATTTTTTCATATTCATAATGTAAACAGATTCGTAGTAAAAATAAATAATCAAAATAGTGATTTGGCATATAGCTTCATCTTAAGCTATTCTGGGCTGAAGATTGCAGGGTAAAACGTTGTCTAATTGCCAACCCTCCCGGAGGCCTTAGATTCCCGTTTTACCATATTAACAATATTCATTTATTTATTGTTTGTATTGTTTTACGAGACTGATTTTTTTCTCCTTAAATTTTTGAACTAATCGAACAACTGCTTGTGACTTGTGACCGAAGAGTAATTCTTTTATATTTTTATAAAAGGAAAACATCTGATAATAAATGTGTGTTTATTTTACACTTGCCTTTTAATATTGTTTAAGCATTTTATTTCTATTTTCTTTGAGTTGTTTATCTTACCATCCGGCATAATTTGAGTTTTATTTTTGTAATGGTTTATATGTTTTTTGAGTATTGTTTTAATTTTTGTGTCTACATTTACTATTTTTATTATTACATTGTAATATAGCCTATGCCTGCCATGTTACTGGCATGAGCCTACTAGTACAGTGGTCGTGATAATGCAAATGAATTGTAATGTGAAATTTAATAAAAACAAACATTAATGTATCGATAGGTAGCGGAAATTTGAATGCTGTAAAGGACAATCTAAAAATGAATTAAATATGTGATTTTCTCCGATCTTTTCATTTTCTTTTGCTTTCGATCTGCGTCGTCGAAATATTTGTATATTAAATATGGGCATCTTTAACTTTTGCTTTGAGAGAATTTTTTTCTAAAAAATTAAAAATAAATTTTTAAAGAAATCTACCAAAAAAGAATTGTATTTTAAAAGATCTATTAAATTGCATTTTATAATAAAAAAATCTGTTATATGATTATGTCTACGATATGATTTATTTATTTATTTTAAATGAAAAAATAAAATATTTTTATTTTGAATTAACAAATGTCAGCCAAAGGGGTTTAGTTATCTCAAGCGTCGTCGGGGCTTATGATGTTAATTAAAGGTAATTAGGAACAGAAAATAAAACAAGATTGAAAGAGATGCATAATATCAACATTTGCTAATTCAAAATAAATAAAAAATGGTGTATTACAAAGCGTATTTTTTCATTTAATATAAAAAAAAATCTTCCCATCTCCCGAATAATTAACAATTTGTCCTTTACAGCATTAAAGATTTCCGAGATCGATATACAGGTTGTGTCGACAAACTTTAACCAGTGATCCCTGAAATTATTTGGAGTAAAAAATGTAAATGAAATTTTGGTCTCCGGTGACTTTTTCGATGACTTTTTTTTCAATTTTTTTTTCTTCAGAATCCAACAAAAAAAAATCTGCATATCGTCACTGGTCACTCAGCCGAGTAACCGCCCGACCTCGTATCCCACCCTTAACTGTTCAAATCCTACTACTTTTTTATGTTGTTGTAGAAAAAAAAACATCAAAAATGTCACCGGATCCAAAATTTTATTTACATTTTTTACTTCAAATAATGTCAGGACTCAATGCTTAAAATTTGTCGGTATGTGCCGATACACCGTGTATAAAAAAATTTATGAGAAAAACTACGTTAAAGTGTATTTATTAAACTAGTTCTAATGCATGAACAAATAAGACCCACGTGTTTATATGAAACATTTCTATACAACCTACTAGTGCGGCTGCGTGTTTTTTTATAAGGTAAGCAATTCCGTAAAAAGTGTGCGAGATATGACCTGTGGTCAGTGGGCCTTTTTTAGATGCGATAATTTGAAGGCTCCTCACGCCCCGGTTTGGTTTATTAGATAAACCTTTCAAAAAAATAACTTTAGGTTTCCCAAAATATATGATGTACTTCCTTACACAGGGTCATAAATTAAATATGAAAATCTTCAGGCAGTTGTACAAAACCCGAGGTCTGAGGAGTGCATTGATTTTTAATATATTTATGATTTGAGAATGTGTGAGTTCTGTTCTGCAATTTTTCTTGGATATAAATTTAAATTATTAATTCAGTAAATATTTACAAAATACGGATACGCTTAATATGCACTAAAAAAAGTTATGTAGTAGTTAGATAATATTGAGAAGTAAGCATTTTATTTAACATCTTTTCTTTACGCCATGTTTTTTTTCCTAGCGGCATTACCATTGATATGATTACAATTTTAAGTTATGTGAAAATCTATAATTGGATTTTATTTTTATTATTAAGTTTTTTGTAATAGATGTAAATAATCTGTTGATTTTCCTAAATAAACAAATACAAATACATGTTAGTTCTGTATCTCGGAAAAACAAAAGTCTTGTGCCTGCGAGCTCTTGAGAAGTTGTCGGGAACATAAAATTCGGTTATCGACCAGCACAACACGGGAATGTGCTTAGCATAGTTGTCGTAAAATCCACAAATTATGTAATAACAAAGCAATAAATAAAAGAAAAATGAAGAAAAAAAACTCAAATTTTGGTATTACATTGAGAATTTAGATATTAACCGTTCAGAAGATGCTGTTTTTAAATTACTTAAGATTATATGCTGTTATCAGCAAAGCAGTTTTCATTATGTCTGGGAGGCTATTAATATCCAGCATACCGGAGAGAAGGCTGATGGATATAACCAGGGATAAAACCCGAAGTCTCTAAGATATAAATATCTCAGAAACTTATTTTGTACTTTCTCTACTATTAGAGATTAAGTAATGATGACATAATAATAGACTCAATTCAGCTAAAACGATCTGACATATGCATAGGATATTTTACAGATTGCCACAATTTTTTTATTAAATACTGCTGAAAAACTAAATTTTGAAAACTAGACACCGCTAGATCTGTGATCGAACCCTCCGAAAAACGATAATATTGATAAACAATTTGACGCATATACACTTAAGAGCCATTGACCAGTGGCTGAGAAGAAAAGTTTTAAATTGTTTGCAACTGTACAGGGAGGTTCCGATGAGAAAGATCTATTATTCCACGTATCAATTTTTTTAAATTAAAAATTTAATATCGATTTATTTCATTCAAAACTTGCTTCAATATATATGTATACCTACATTCCAGTAAGCAATAAAAATGCTCAGTACGCAGGATGATAAATTATTAAATATGGTGGACTACTTGTAAGTATTTTTTGATTATAAGTGTTTATGATTTTTCAATAATGTCTAAACAAAATAAGTGTGTAAAAAAATCTGAAATATTTTAGTTTAGTTAATACCTTACAGAAAAACTGAGGTATTTTCCTCACAAAACACCTTCCCGGATTTATTTTTTAATGATTTTAATTTCACAAAAATTAAAATTTCGAAAAATGTGTTTACTAGATTATGTATTGATTTATTTTGTTGCATGATTTTATGATTTGAAATTTGTGTGGTATAATACAATATGTCGTTTGAAAATTAAAGAAATCTGCCTACGACCAACGACCAACGACCAACGACCAACGACCTTAGTATAATTAAAAAACGTTAGTTTTTCAAAATTTAAAAAGTGCGTTTACCAGATAAAATAACAATATTTCAAAATCAATTTATGTTTTTTGTTAAAAAGAGTCAATACGTCTAGAATTTGATTTAAAAATGACTGATGTCCGGTATTCTCTGGTAATAAATACCCGCTTAACACAAAAATCAGATCTTTACAATCGCAAGTCAATCAACAGTTTCTTCTTCAATTTGCAGACTTTTAACATTTTATTAGGAAAAAATTCACAATCTACCTGGATTACAAATAATATTAAAATACGAAAATTAAACATTTGCATTAACGGACCAAATTCATTCTTATCGCCATAATCTTTAAAAGTAGAAAAAACAGAAAGAATTCCTCTTTTTACGGAGTAATTTTACACCAGGATTCTCGTTTATTCTATGCTTATGAAGTCACTTTTCATTTTAACATACCGTCGTTTTTAAAATTTTGCAGCATTTTCTTATCACGCCCCAGTTATCAAACTAATGAGATAAGCATATTTTTTCAACGAATTGTCTTTTACGAAATATCACGTTGAATTATGGTGAGGTTATGTGCAAATTATGGCGATAATGAGAAGTGAATTTCAGTTATTTAAAAAAAATTATGAGGATATTTAGCTAGGCAAAATATTGCTACGAAGTTATTCTGGAAGGTATTTTCCTGCTTAAAATGGATGCTTAAAATATTATCAACAAAAGCAAAGATGTTATTTTATTAGTTAAGTTACTCATGAATTGAATGATGCAAAACAGACTTTTTGTTTCTCGAGGAGGGATTCCAAATAAATGGTTGGCAATAGGTATAAGTTTGGGTTAATGTTTAGAACAATGTACATAACTTTCATGTTATGTTATTAGTGAAGTTAGAAGATAATAAACTGAAGAGAAAAACAAAAGCATTTTGTTTATAACAATCATCTATTGTGAACGTGAACTAGTAGTTGGTATATTTTAAAATTTGAATTGATGGAGTGAGACAAACACACTTTAAAATATTTCCCTCCTAATAAAAATAGTATCAGATATATTTAATATTTATTTTTATTTATTGTAAAGTGAAGAGGAAAATCGTTTGTCCGAAGAAATACAATTCTTAACCGGTTGCGCCTGCTTGAAATGTTCACAGCATTAGTTCTGAAATATGGGTATAGGTTAACGCTTTTTTTTAGCTTGAAACTTTTCCATTAAGCTATGAAAGCTATGAAAAATCACTAAAAAATATGACATCAAATTTTTAATTATCGAAGAAAGCAAAACATGAATGGCTTGACATTATACCAAATGAAACAAATACTTAGTTTTAAAACACTATATTTCGATTTATATTGGTCGACCGGTTTCGGTTGGACTCAAGCTTCATCAGGACAATCAATCGGACTGTTGGTTAATTCTAATTTAAAGTTGTTCTCTTACTCCCTATATAACCCCCACCCTTCATCATCCTTCCTCCTACCAATCTTCTTACCCCTCCACCAACGAGTCTGCACGGAGAAAATGTTATTCTAAAATACGATCATTTTATTCGTAAAACGGTTAAAAACGGGACTGAAGTTCTTACGAACAAATTAACAGGGTTTCAATGTTTATTGGCGGGAAAATATAAGAATAATTTGTTGGTATACGTACGAAATTTGTTCTAATAACTAATAATAATAATTTATTCTTACATTTTCCTGCCAATAAACATTGTTCACTGTTAATTTGTTCGTAAGAACTTCAGTCCCGTTTTTAACCGTTTTACGAATAAAAGGATCATATTTTAGAAAAACATTTTTCTCCGTGTACGATGTTCTCTCCCTCTCCCATATGCTTTCTCTCCCTACTTTGTTTACCTGATGTTGTTTCTCTGTATTATGATTTAGTTTATGTATTATTATCGTGATGAAGGTTGAGTCCATCCGAAACCGGTCGACCAATATAAATCGAAATAAAGTGGTTTAAAACTAAATATTTGTTTCATTTGGTCAAATTGTTAATATTGCACATTTTTATTTTGCTAAAAAGGTTTAACGTACTGAAACGTTTAAATAATTGTTTTAAATTTTATCTGATCAGACAACATTGATACATATATATATATATATATATATATATATATATATATATATATATATATGTATCAATGTTGTCTGATCAGATAAAATTTAAAACAATTATTTAAACGTTTCAGTACGTTAAACCTTTTTAGCAAAATAAAAATGTGCAATATTAACAATTTGACCATTAAAAATCACATTAAAAATAAATATATATATATATATATATATATATATATTTATTTTTAATGTGAATACCTCACAAGAAACGAACTGTTCCCGTGTGGAGCCAGTGAGAATATAGCATCCCCAAATGGGGTTTATGGTGAGGCTGAATAAAAGTGGGGAGGGAAAGGAGATGGGTAGACGAAGGTGGGAATGTAAATGGCTATTCAGATCTGGTCATTTCAAGCCACGCTTCAATTCTGAATGGTGGCTTTACAACAGGGCGATACAGAAAGTATTTTCCACACTGGATCTTATCGCAAATATACTACATATTTTTTTAAATTATTAAATTGTGAAAACACAAATCAATCAAATTAAATTAATCTGCGCACGCTGTGATTTAAACTGGATCGTTAGTCGAAAGCCTTGCCCCTCAACTAGAGACGTCAGGATATGAAATTATTTTACAATAAAATATAGCTTACCGGTGATACAAAAATAAAAAAAAAACTAATGTTTTAATAAATATGCGGTCAAATAGGTGAAGTTATGTCAGCCAAACTGACAAGTTTCTTTTTATTCCTTCTTTTAAATCGTGTAGAAATGATACTTACTTCTAAATATAATATTGATAACAATTCCGTACCCCTGTTGCAAGAAATCAATCCCGCAATTCCCATGCGGGACGCACCCGTTCCCTTTTCCCGTATCAAGTGAAACCTCTTGATCCCGTCGCCCTCCCCCCATAAATCTCCCTATCCCTAAAGGGGGAGGGTTAGGGGGCTTCCTCATATCCCAACTCCAAGGGAACACTGCCGGCCCGCCCACCCGACTGTTCGTAGGAGGTTATGCCAAGTAAATAGAATTAGAAGAAGGTTTAAGAATTTTGTGTATGAACAGTGAAACTATCACAATCCCAGAGAAATAATAATGTATGTTGGTGACCATCTGAATAGCCAGGATTACATACTTATTAACCTTCCCCTGCCCCATCGCCTACCCAGTTGTTGGGAGCTGTCCCGTCTTTGCAACCGTGAGATACTGCTCGAGGCGAAGATTAATGCTAAATCACTACTTTCGGTTTACATTATAAATACAAAAAATGTGCCTTGGATAAATTGAAACTTTTCCTAAATTTTTTACCAGACAGATTATTTTGTACCAGACTTTTGGTCCGGGTTTAATTTTCCCCACAGGAAAAAACTAAACCCTTTCACACACTTTTCCACAAAAATGATCATCTAGTAAATCCACGCTATGCAAGGGTATTATATAAGTATAATTAATACAAAACAATACAAGAACAACATGTTAACCTACCAGACTATTAAATGGGAAAATAATTCACCGACTCCAGATATTTTCATATCAGAGGAACTCCTAATTTGACCGATAAGTCCTACTGATCCCTCAATATAAATATTTAAAAAATCTTTCGTAATCCTACATGTATTTAAAATGACTGATTTTTGCATTTTTATATACAAATTCTTTGACAAATCTAATAATGCCTAAATTTTTAATGAGAGAGCTAGGTATAATGCCATAATGGTTTTGTTCAGAAGACGCCCGAATAATGGAGATATATTCCAGGATATTGCGAATAAGTACTTCATATGTTCTCCGTATTGTGATCCCAATAGTAAATAATCTTGAATTACGAAAGACATTTTCATATTGTTGGAGCGGGAGACAATTTTAAAATATATATTTTTTATACTGCGAACTAAAGTAACAAAAACTTTGGAGGTGTCATCCATCATCCAGTTATCGAAATTACAATTTTCGGCCAGCAAATATATTTTTTCCATCATGATCTATGGGCCTTTGCAAATTTCAAAGTTCGTATTAGTTAACTAACTAATTAACCATCACGCCTTTTCTCTGCAGAGGTAGGCAGAGCTGCCAAACAACTCGGTCTTGGTACACACTCTTTGCCTTATTCACATTCATATATCGTCTCATACATCTCTTCTATTTTTCTGACTCTTGACATTAGTTAGATATTAAATAGAAGGTTTAAACTCGGGCGAAGTCGGGTAGGTACTTTTAGTAAATACAGAAAATCTAAAGTTGTTGGAATTCATATTTCAACGGCTATTAACTAAGCCACACCATAAAAGTCAAAAGAAGAAAAGAAACCATCAAATAAATTATGTAATTCACCAGAAAAACGCGTTCATAACGAACATTTATTCTCATGGAATAACATCCTTAATTCCCCTTGTTGGAGCCCAGCGTAATAAGTGAACCGAGAAATCCGTACACGAATGTGACGTCATAATCCCCCCGGCAAGATGGGACCGGCTTCCATTTATGTGACGTATGATGCGCGTTAGCAATAATGCTCACGTCATTAACGTCATATTTTACAGGGCCTAATCGCACGAGTGACTCCTGTTTGTTGCATGCCCATTTTCTTACAAAATAACAAACAAAAAATCTGCGTATGAAAAAGAGGCATTATTTTGCTACTTATCTTTTGTTGAGTAATGTATTATAAAAGAAAGAGAATAAGTATGGAAGTATATTTATTTTTTGAGCATTTACAGATTATTGACATTTTTTGAGCACTTACAGACCATTATTGTCCCACTACATATAGGTTTAAAAAAAATCGTTGCGTCTCATGGTGAGAAATACGACCTAAACGATTTTAGAATAAGAAAAAACCACACTTTATTTTCAAATCTAAAAGTAAACCATAAAAGAATAAAAATGTTAACAAATATAAAACCAAAGTTTCCGAATGCAATTTGTAAAAAAAATATGAAAGTTTGTGATTTTTTTTTATTAAATGTTCAAACAAAAAAGTGAGGTAACACTAATGTTTGATACATTTTTCTAATAAAATGTGTGTTTTTAGTTTTTAATTTTTTTTTGAAATTTTAGTTAGAATAAAACGTTAAATACGCCATTTTTAAAACTTATATTTGCATTAAAAAAATTAATATTTGTAAAATTATATGTTTATTTCATGTTAATTGTGACCCAGTTATAATTCACTGCTTAGATTATTTCAAATTTTACAAATATATTTTTCGCATTTAAAGAGTTAAAAGTTAAAATCTATATCCTTTCTTTCGTTTTAGGAAGAAAACACTACCATGAATGGAAAATAGGTGCTAAAATGCAAGGAAAAAAACTATTTTGGACATGCTAGTAACTAAAACTGTAGCGACCCAATGTAGCTCCTCGTTCTACCCCGTTATAATCAATTATTCTGCTAAGCCCAGAATTTCAGCTAAACCCCCTTAATGTGAGGGGTTCACAGTACACACTAAAGCCGGAGTGCAAGTTGTGCTTGTATCGGTAGTCGGTAGTCGTTAATATAGGGCGATGCGCAAACTTCGTTTAGTAACTCGGATAATTGAAGTCCATTTTTCCAACAACTCGCGTGACCAATTTCATTGTTTTATGCAAATTTCATAATGCCAGAGCTCACAAGTAGATATACAAAAATATTCACCGGCATGTTCACAACAATTCATTTCTTCTTAATAGCAATCGGATGAAATTTTAAGCGCAATCGTATGAACAGTATAGGAAATAATTTCATAACGCCAGAGCCCACTATCCTATAACCATCCCGAGAATGCGCACAACATATTGCCAAAGTTTAATCGGACTTGGTATGCCGCGCAAAACATACGAACACACGAAAATTAATTTTTATATATTAGATAACGTGATAACCATGCTTTTACTAGTCTCAGGGAGAGATCGTACGTAACGCCATCTTTCTAGCATCTTTTTCGTTTTCGAACAAGACCCGTCAGCAAAAAAGGACGTTCGTCGATGACTTCCGTACGAGTTCTCGCTGCGGTTAGTTTATAGACAAATAATGAGTTCTATCTATTTTTTCTTCTTAGATGTTGGCTATCATCTGTGAATATCAAGCATATTCCAATTTGGGAGACGGGTATGGGTACCACTGCCCCGGGAACCACTTATTGGATATCCAACACCTCTGCCATCTGTCACCTCAAGTAATTTGCTATGTTTGTTGACTTAGCAGGAGTTCCCGGGTTCAAGGGTTGAGGTTTGTCCATGTCCTGGCACCGGATGAATCTGCCCACCAACTGCGTAGTAGGTCGTATCGGGAAGGACTAGTTGAAAGAGACTTTTGACATCTTCGGAAGGACGGGCGTGAATTCGTCTGTTCGTCACTCCTGGACACCTTGACCCCTAGATTCCTACCCTCCCCTCATAGCTTTCCAGAACTTCCTTCGCTTCCTTTTCCAAAAATAACTCTCCAGACAGCATCCCCAAAGATGATGTACGCCCTGAGGAGAAATATTTATATAGGCCCTTCTGGAGCTAATGTAAAAAAATCATTATTTAAATTACCAATTTTATTTCACGTAAAAAATTTATTTTTCTTAAACCAATTCTCTCGAAGAAGAAGACATGAACGTAGAGAAATGCTTTAGATTTAATGTGGATTAATAATTTTTTTTTTTTTTAAATTCACAAAATCTGCATAAAATGATACTTAATTTGATTTATGTTTGAATAAAGATGACTGCTTCGCAAGTGCTTATACCGAAAGCGTAACACAATTTTCCTTAAATTGTTTGTTATTTTATATAAGAAAAATAAACTGTTTTACAGGTTTTTAGTTTGATATTTTGCAGTAGAATGTGAAGTATTTGCAGTCCAAAAAAAAGCATTGTAAAATATACCCTAGAATAATGTTGTATGTGCACATCCGATACGAGAAAATTTGAAATATTCGAAGAAAAATGTCGGATGTTTACTTCCTGCAGCCTGTCGGATGTTCACTTCGTACAGCCTTTGCGGCACTGTTAATTTTTACTATAACATTTTAATAAACCTTAAAACAATTAAATGAATGTAAACTAACAACTCTTATAATAAGGACAAATAATACATTTTCTGTGAATGTGGTCGGATATGACAATCTGACATTGTTTGTGGAAGGCCCGATGCAATAATATTAATTTATATTAGTGCCAAACATGGAAAAAATGTCCAGGTAAAACATTTTTCTTTTAAATTGTGATTATCCTCATTTTGGTGATTAATATTATTTGTGATGTCCTTTAAATATTTTTACTGAGTATTAATATTTTTCGATGTGTTAATATTAGAGGCATGTACTGTTATATCTTTATCAGTACTTTATATTTACAAATTTTCACTCGAGTTTTCAATATTGGAAAAATCTTACCAGATGAATATTTGAAAATACTACAATTTTTGGAGAAATAATAATAATAGATAATAATATTTGTATGACTTTTATAGCGCCGTTTTTGTGAAAAATCACATCAAGGGCCCTGTGTTATACTTTGTTTTCACAGTCGAATTTAACAACAGACCAACAATTTAACATTATTTTTGTGCGCAAGCACTAAGACTCCACGCAAGTGTTACTTACTGTCCGAAAGAAATATTTAGGAACTGACCGATGGAAACAATGTCGGTTGTACTTTTATGACAGTGTTCTGCGAATATTATGTCACAATTTGGGAGGGGGTAACGAACGAACTGGTGGTTGGTTACGTTTGGTCACTTGGCGGGGGTGTCCGGGTTCATGGGGTGAGGTTTGTCCGGACCTTGGCGGCGGATACGCATTATATAAAGGGTATAATTGATACTGGGTTGGGAGAGACTGGTTGAGGGCGACTTTTATGACCTTTCCAGCAGGACTCTTTCGGAACATCGCCTTGAACTGCTGTGGGAGGGATATACTCCTGGAAACACTGACCCCCAGTTTCCTACCCTCATTAAAAAGACCCGCCACACGGTCCGCCCAAAGATGACATAGGCCCCGAGGGGAATTATTTTCCTGTGTGAAGCTAATAAAAAATAAATCAGCCGACTTTGTTCGTTTCAATTACTTTAAAAAATAGTAAAGAAAACGAGATATATAAAATAGTAAAGACAGCAATAATAATACCGAAAATAAATCATCAAAAGGAAATTTAAATTCGCCAAAAAAAAATTCGTTCAATTTTTGGCAGATCCGAAAATGTTTTTCTGTACCGTCGCAATATATATTTTAGCTAAGTGGAATGAATATTGATTAAACGGGGAATGTAGACAAAAGTATTTATAAGGAACGTTTATTTAATGGAAAATGGATTTGTGAATAGCTGAAACAACGTTATTTTTAGGTTTAGTTTAGTTTTTGTCAAAACAACTGAAATATTGGTGCATAAAACAAACTTTTTTTTAAACAAAAACTCACGACTCCTTAATTCATGACAATACACGCTTTCCCATTCAGAAATTAACGCCGAAAAGATTTCAGATAATATTTTTTGTTTTTAAAATATGCATACCGCACAAGAGTCGTCTCAACTGCTCCCGTCAGGAACCAAAGGGGACAATGGCAACCCCAATTGGGGTAAGTCGATTATATTTTAAAATGAATACAAAAGAAATGCATTTTTAACATTTTTTAATTTTTTATTTTATTTTTCATTATTTTAGAACCAAGGATTAAGCAGATTTTTTTTTTAGTAATTATAAATAAATTCCAAAGTTGCTTCCAAAATAAACAAAAACTGGTTTCTTTAATTACCTACCTATACTTCATAATTTAAAAGCAAAAAAAGTAGCTCCTATACGAGATCGACATTGGACCTACCTACCTTTTTATTACAAAAATATTTTTTCAGTTTGGTTGGGTATTGTGGCCTCAAATCCAAAACTACGTTTTGTATGAAAGCGGCGGCGCAGCCGTTCCTCTAAATAACAATAAATAAATAAAATAATAAGAGTTGTACCCTTAACAAAAGTTTTTGCTAAATATATTAATTAAATAATAATACCTGAAAGATTTAGGTTTAGGAAATGAAATTAAAAGGATTTGGCATTCTCAGACTATAAAAATATTACCATTTGTTATTTCGGCTACTGGAATTATACCTAGCTCTCTCATTAAAAATTTAGGCGTATCAGATTTGTCAAAGAATTTGTATATAAAAATGCAAAAATCAGTTATTTTTAATACATGTAGGATTACGAAAGATTTTTTAAATATTTATATAGAGGGATCAGTGGGATTTATCGGTCAAATTAGGAATTCCACCTAACAGAACCCTCTGATATGATAATATCTGGAGCCGGTGAATTATTTTCCCATTCAATAGTCTGGTAGGTCAACATGTTGTTCTTGTATTGTTTTGTATAAATTTTACTTACATAATTCACTTGCATAGCGTTGATTTACTAGTTGATCATTTTTATGGAAAAGTGTGTGAAAGTGTTAAGTTTTTTTAGTTTAAAACTAAACCCGGACCTAAAATTAAAGAAAGTGTAATGTATAAAAGCTAGTTAATAGGTATAAGCATACAAATATTTGTGTGCATTATCTACATCCAATAAAACAACAAATAAGGACATAATTTACTCGTAAGGTTTAGAATGAGAGAAGATGTTATAAAATAATAAAAGTTAATTATTAGAAGATAGAAAATAAATAAGTTGCCTTTTGAAATGGTGTTTAGTTTTAAAACACCCATTTAAAAATAATCCTAGGTGCTTCTAAATACGAGTATGCTACGAACATATTATAATAAATATGGGTAAATACTGGATAAACTTAGATGGAATCGGTTAATAAACACTTTTTTTTTAAAAACTTTTTTGATTCACCTTAGTTAAAAGACAACTATTTGCATTGGGGGAAGTGGAAAATATTTCATTTTAAATTTCAATTACGTAAAATTAAAATTAGCTTTCGTTCTGTAAAACGAGACCGACCATTTTCACACATTTTTGTCAAATGTCATTTTGTTATGTTGGTATTCTTGATACCAGATAGTATACGGAGAGATGCTAGAGCGAAGCGTAGCAGACTTCATGGGAATCTGGCGTTAAAAACACAATAACAATGAACGGCTAGTAGACACAAAATCGCGTGGGCGTTTTTTTTTATGTTAACAAACTAAAATTCCGCCTAATTAGTACTAACCTAATACGCATGCATTGCGTGCGTTATGATTAAAATTTATTAGCTTGAATTTATTTTTTTACCTTAAAATTTTATTTTTTTAAGTGAACTATTTCTGTGATGATATAGCGCCTGCTCGTGTCAAGGCAAGAAAAACATCCCAGTTTCAAGTAGTTTAGCGGCTACTCTAGGTTTGTGTAAAATGGTTTGTGATACAAAAGTGAATGTATTATATATAAAAAAAAATATTACTAGAACAAAAGCATGTCATTTTATTTTCAAAACCCGGGTAAATTAGTGTTTACCTAATACGCCCAGATTTCGTGATATCTTCAAAATCTTCTAGCCGTTCGTTATATTTAAAAAATGTATCAGGAATACCAACATACCAAAGTGACCGTGATTACAAATATGGCCAAATCTCACTTCCCCCAATACCAATAGCTGTCTTTTAATGTGATTAAGGTGAATCAAAAGATTTTTTCAAAAACGTGCGTATTTACCGTTGCCACCTATATCCAATAATTACCTAAATTTGTTCCGCAATTTTTAAATTAGTTACGGTGGTCATCATACTAGTTGTTTTCCAAACAGCTGTGTTGTATATAGGAGACTATACTTCATTAAACCACTGACAAGTAACGTTCCCAAAAATGTTGCTTGAAGGGTTTTACCAAAACACAGTCGATATGTCCTGCGACGGGTACGGGCTAGTTAATTAAAATAAAACAGTTTTTATCTTTTATAATGAGAAGATTTTTCAATAACGAAGCCATAAACAGTATTCCAATGTATCATTAAAGAAGAAGATAACAATAATAATCAAATTTTTTTTAAATATGAAAATGAACAAGACACAGAAAAATAATTATAGATAACGGTCGCAACTGGGACTCGAACCCAGAACCTTACGTCTTACCGGGAGATACACCTCTACGAATTGATGGGAATAACCTTCAAAAGTTAAAAAAAGAGTTTTTCTTATATGAATATTCATTTAGACTTTCATAAAAAGTCAATAGGTGTTCCATAAAAATAAAATCGGATGTATTTATCCGAGACACTATCTAGGTAACAAATACATTCTTTGAATACTTGTTTCCAATAATAAAGGTAGCTGCCAATAATATGAAAAAAAAAACATTAGTCGAAGATAATATTGTTAATTCTGAAATTTGAAATATGAAGTTGACATTTACGACAGTCTCATAATAGATCACAGTAGCCCAATTGGTAGATGTGTATGTCCCGGTAAGACGTAAGGTTCTGGGTTCGAGTCCCAGTTGCGACCGTTATCTTTTAACATTTTTCTGTGTCTTGTTCATTTTCACATTTAAAAAAAATTAGATTATTATTGTTATCTTCTCTTCAATGATATATTAAATTGATGGGAATAACCTTCAAAAGTTAAAAAGAGAGTTTTTCTTATAAAAATATGAGTATTCCAATGATTTTGATGAATTGCGCTAAATATGGATAAATATATGATTAGTTTTTTTAATTCGATTTTTTCCATTTTGATTAAATTTTTGATCGAGGGGGAGGCAGCGAGGATCGACCGCCACACTGCTCGTTCAGATGAATGCATACCTAGTCTCATCCCGAGCTTCACAACTATTTTATATGATAAATTTTGTTTTTTTCTAAAATAATGTGGATGGTATAATTTATAATCTCGTAACAATTTAGAGAGTAAACTTAGTTTGTCATTGGTTTATTTATTTTTTTAAAGATCAGCAAAAAATTTATGCATTACCTGCACTGAAATGATGAAGGCTTTCTTTATTTTTATTTCCTTGCTTTTTTAAATTTTATATATTATATATGAATACGGTACAAGGGTGCCAATTGCTCCCGTCTGGAGCCAGTGAGACTATGGCATGGGAGTATCTTGTGGAGCTGAAGGTAGTGGGGAGGTGAAGCAGATATTTTTTATTTGTTTGTTACAGGTTTGTTTAACATGGTTTTTCGACTACCAAGCTAGGCAAATGCCTGTTTTATGGTAGTTGAGATGGGGAAGAGAAAGGTGGGGAAGTACCGGGCTATTCAGATCTGATCACCAAACACGGCTAAAGCCATTTCAAGCAACGTTTCAATTCTGAATGGTGGTCTTACACCAGGGCGATACCTCCACTCTGGAACCTGCCGCAAATATACTAAATATTAATTTTAAGTAAATGTGAAATAGGTCAAATTAATCAAATATAATTTATTTGCGTACACCGGGTTCCAAACCGCGACATTCGGATTGGAATTCGAAAGCCTTAACCTTCCACGACGCCGGCCGTCGTGTCACATGTTTATCCAAGTGCCACGGAAACGTTTCAAGTTCAGGTCATTTCGATGCATTTAACTGAAATCAAGAAACCACCTGTGAAAATAATGACGAATTTAGTTTGCACGCTAAATTGTTACTAGATATTATAAATCTGAATCGCAATTGAATTGCACATATTTTTGTATTATTTCTATTTATCTATAATGTAAAAACTTGTTACTCTCTTTTGTTTTTCTGTATTGTAAACTTTTTCTTGTATTACTCATCTGTAAATTTCTAATATTAACTTACACTATATATTATGATTTTTATGCCATCTGCAAAATACACCAATTTTTTTAGGGGAAAACTGGTTCGAGTTTAATTTATTTTTACTTTTTCTCTTTTATTATAATATAATATTTTTTACTTACTTTTATACCTACCATGTTAATTGCTATAAGTTTATATTTCTTATTTAAACATTTTTATCACTGTATTATATATATATATATATATTACATATATATCACTGTATTATATACTTATTATGTAAAAGCCCATCAGGGCGTTGAAAATTAATAATAAATAAATAAATACATAAATAAATAAATACTTGAATTGGGTATAGGAAAAATTCAGAATAATAAAAGAGTATATTTTTGTACAAATGCCTGGAGCCAGTAAGACTAGGGCATCCTAATTGGGGTTTGATATAGTTTTGAGGAGGTATAGGTATGGGGAAGAAGATGGACTCAAAGACTTTGACTTAGCGAAAGAAGATTATGAAGGTAGGTAAATTTAAAAAAAAACAATAGCACTAATAGCACTGATACACTGTAGTGAGCCCTAACATCACTACTAAAGTGGATGTTGTATATTATAGTCCAGCGCTTCTCAATCTTTTTCAGCCTGCGGACCGGTGAAAACAGGAGAAAAATTCTGCGGACCAGTGACGCAGGAATACAAACTTTTATTTATGTTGTAATAGCTGATACCCGGCATGCTATTTAAATAAGTAAATTGTTTCTCCCTTCGTGTCATTTCCCATTCTTCCCCGTTCCCCTTCCGCCTCCTCTTCTTCTTCCCCTCCCGCATCCCTTTCCCCTCCCGCATTCCCTTTTCACCTTCCCCGCATCCCTCCTCCCATCTCTCGCTCAAACGTCTCTCGCGAACTTAATTCCCCATCCGACCCTCCCGTACACCCCTCATCTTGGCCTTTTTTCCCTGCCGCTTAACTCCATAAAATACACCAATTTTTCCAACAACTAGCGTGACCTATTTAATTTTTAATGCATCGGATGAACGGGCTCACCTATTCAGACAGTCGTATCCATAAAGCAAAAAAAATTTCACCTACACTTTCACAGCCCGCGAAATTGTAAATAATTCATTGAATAAAAATGTAAACCAATTCTTATTTCTAAGTTTTTGTACGTGTAATTTCACACAAATTCTTCAGTCCCATATAGTCCTAAATTCTCCAGTCTTTCAAAATAAATATTAACTATGTTTTTGGCACTAATATTCTAATAAATGTAATATGAAGAGTGATAGGGGTTGCAAATGTTAAATTATTCTATATCCAATGTTTTAAATATACTGTCCTCCGCGTGCAAAGTCGTATCTATTCCGGGCATAAACTTTCTTATTAAAATGTGTTTATCGGAAGTGACCTGTCAGGTAAGTATGTTTTCTGTATCTATTTGTAAATAAAAAATATAGACAGATTCTAAGAATTCGTAATAAAATGTACAGCGCCCTTGAAATGATTTCTGACAAAAACGGAGCTCCACAAATTATCCAATTATTATCATTATTATTAATAAATGACGAATTTATTGCAATTTTATTGCAATGAGTGACAAGTATTTCTGCGGGCCGGCAGAAAATCTCCGCAGATTGGTACCGGTCTGCGGACTGACAGTTGGGAATCGCTGTTCGATATATTCGCCGATACATTCATACAGTCGATACATTCGCCCAAGATGTCGGAAGATGGTTAAGTGGGTTATTTGGAAATATGTAAAGTTTAAGGATTTAGGAATGTTCCAAGTTATGTACAGAGGAACTATATTCCCACCCATTAGGCAGAATTGTGAGGTGGATTAAGATAGAGGCTGTAAGAAGTGATTTTTTAATGTAGGTCTTAAAGAGGCCCAGATTATAAATATGAAAGGGGAAAACAGATGCCGGCATTTCATCCCACATGCGAGCCAATTTACACAAAGCCGAAGGAACGACCCGTTTTCACGAAGCCATGATCAACAACTGTGAACGGGCTTCCGCTCGTGTCCAAAGATTTTCGCATACGTGCATTGGTGCACAGGAAAACAATGTCGCTACCTCTTTTGGGCAGGTTCCATTAAAATACCCGTAAACCTACTCAGTATGTCCACATTGCGTCTGCACGCATTAGAGAGGACAATGGGTATAATAATTGAATTAACGGTTTGACAATCAGACGAACCGCCCTCGTTTATCAGGTATTTTGGGGCTGCAACCCGGAGGTGGTTCCCAAATTCAATTATTGAACTACTTTTCTTTGTACAGGGTTAGCAGCTAGTCACTATTGAAGACTCTGCTAGTCGTATGTTCTATTATATAAGACGCCCAGATTCTTCGAAGCAAGATAACTTGGGTTTCTATGTGATACTTGAGCCGGTCAGGTCTAAAATACTTAATCCAAGCAAAGTTGATGCTATTTGATTTTTTTTTTTATATAATTACATATCAACTTCTCATGATAATATGATTGGAAAGACAATTCTGAAATTTACCTAAATTCGATTCTTCAATTAATGCTTCTATCATTCTTAAGATTTCATCTATAAATATCGTTTGAGGAAAGCTATTATAAATATTGCTAGCTTTGGGAAACGGGTTACCAAGAAATTGACGTTTTTTCTAACATGCAAGCTGCTATTATTCCATTGCCGAGAACGTGGCTCGCTATATTCTTGAGGGTCGTATCCATTTGTTTGATGTCAAATGCTTTAAAAGTTTTTTCATATTTTACCGGTATTTTCCTTCTAATGACATTGTAATTCCTATTTCAAAAAAACTTCCCCACACTTACCCTTCTCCTTTCCTTCTATCCCTTCCTACCCATAGGTGATCTATATTTATTTTTATTTTTAACTTAATGAGTTTAACCTCAAATTATAATATTTTTTAAATATTTATATTGAGGGATCAGTAGGATTTATCGGTCAAATTAGGAATTCCACCGAGCCAAACCCTCTGATATGAAAATATCTGGAGTCAGTGAATTATTTTCCCATTTAATAGTCTGGTAGGTGCAAACCAATACAAGAACATATTGTTCTTGTATTGGTTTGTATTAATTATACTTATATAATACACTTGCGTAGCGTGGATTTACTAGATTATCATTTATATGGAAAAGTGTGTGAAAGGGTTTAGTTTTTCCTATGGGAAAAACCAAACCCGGACCTAAAAGTCTGGTGCGTTATAAAATAAAATGAAGATAATATTAGCGAATGATGAGTTTGTATATTCGGAGCAGGTGGATGATTTTGTATATTTGGGGAGTATGTTTACGAGAGATAGGAAGGCTGATAGGGATATTGAAAGAAGGGTGAATGCAGGTAACTCCATTAATGGAGGATTGAACGCCGTTGAAGCCAACAAAAAGTTGTCCACAGAAGCGAAGCAAGCAGTCCACAATGGAGTACTGGTACCTACCCTGATATATGGCAGTGAATCATGGAACTGGCAGAGAAAGGATGAAAGTAGACTGAATGCTGTATAAATGAGATCCCTGAGTCGTATATATGGTAAAACCGTTTATGATCGTGTGAGGAATGTGGAGATCCGAAAAGAATGCAAGGCCGATGTGAGCATAATAAGTAAGATTAAGATAGGGAAGCTTAGATGGTTTGGGCATGTTGAGCGAATGAATGAAGAAAGGAGTGTAAAGAGAATTTATGACGCGATTGTGAATGGTAGAAGAAGCCGACGGCGCCCAAGGAAGACGAAGCACGATCAAGTGAATCAGATACTTGAGTCGGGCCATATCAAGAGTCAGAATATTAAAAGAGTATGTATGAGAAGATGTATGAATGTGAATGAGGCAAGGAGTGTGTGCCACGACCGAATTTTTTGGCGGTCCGATCTCTCTGCCTACGCCTTCGGGGAAACGGCGAAATGGTTAGTTAGTTAGTTTATATTAGCGAAACTCAATCGAAAATCTGAAACAGAAAAATCAGAAAAATATACGGATACATCTGAGACTCGAACTCAGGACCTTCGGCCTTCCTGGCCAAGGAATAATATTATCTTCATTAATTAAAAGATCTATATTTAATTTTTAACTTTAGTATACATTTACTTCTGATAATGTGTTCATCGTTCACGAAACGTGTAGATTGTGTACGTATGAATAAAGTGATGTAAAGAAAGTTATTTGTCTTTTTAATAAAATAAATAATGGCATCACATAGTGAAATCCTTTGCGAAGAAGTTTTCTTCGAAAAATTAATAATAATAAAAAAACCATTAATAAAAATAAACCACTTTTTTTGTTTGTTTTAAAACCACGACATTTATTAATTTTTCTTTACCGACCGGTTTAGTTTTACTGTGGAAACCGGTCGGTAAAATAAACTAATAAATATCGTGGTTTTTAAACAAAAAAAGGTGTTTTATTTTTATTAAATATGTCAAACCACCTAGTAATGCTTTCTACAATAATAAAAAAGCCATTCTTAAAAAAAATATTTTATTGTTCATATTGTATACTGTACCTATTAGAATTTTTTTTATCACTTGAAAAGTTTAATTCTGGCTTTCGATAAGTTTTTCCCAAAATTCAAATTTCTCTGCAAACGGATTTGGTATCATCTGCAGATGAATATCAATATCAAGCGTCATTACTTCAGAATCATTTGATTTTACCGGACTCCATACCAACGGTACGACGGAGGACTCTTGGGGTGTTGGGTTCCTGAAAAAATTAAATAAATAAGTATTAAAAGAAGATTCAGAAAGTATAGAGAGGAAGATAGGTAGAAGGGAAGTTCTTTAAGTAAAATATTAATGTTTGTAATAATTTAATGAGGTATGGCTCACCCAAATTTAGCAAAGTTTGTCCACATATGAAGCAACCGCTTTGTTATCAGTTTATCAAAAATCGTAAGAGGAATTTTGTTAATTCCTTTAAGCTCCACATTAAACATGTATCCCAACTCGTCAGTGTGAGCGGAGCCTGTGTATTGCAGATCTGATATAAACCTCAATAGATTTACGGATCCACTGTAAGGAAATCGGTAGAAGTAAGCAGGAGAGGAATATTTTGCAAACAGTTTCACTGATTTCACAATCCCTCTCATAAACGCAAAATCTGTAAACAAATCTGTCAAGTTGTTGGATAAATTGTCTTTTGTAGAGAAGTAATGCTGTTGGATGATTGCTTCAATATTATTTATACTGTTGCCGTACGTAGCTTTCAGTTCGTCTGGGACGAACTTACTTATCCCAGGGATAGTATTGTTTTTAATTGCTTCAACATCTTCAAGTATTGAAAATCCAGCGGTTCTAAATATCAAACCCTCGCTAGGGAGCATTCCGGTAATGGTAGGCACCTTGTTAAAATTTCCCGAGCTCATAATTTCTTTCGGTGAACTAGTTATAAAAGGAATGATTTTAGGAAAGGTCTTTTCGATTGTTGGAGAAAATGATAATTTGATCTTTCTGATTAAATTTGGAGAGACGGCTGCAAATGTCAAATTCTGGGCTGGTATTGTTCTCAAAAACTTTGCGATGTCTTTAATGTCTTCCCCATTACTTAAAACTCTCGTCACTTCTGTGGCGACAGCTTCTGGATCTTCTTGAAGAGCCCACGGAGATAAGCTGGATCCTGATTGCATGATGGCCCCACTAAATAGCCATTTACTCATGGGAGACAAAATTTGGTACTGGACGGATGCGGCTCCTGCACTTTCTCCGAAAATCGTTACTTTTTTAGGGTTACCTCCGAACTGAACAATATTTCTCTGGACCCACTTAAGAGCCAGGACTTGATCTTTCAGTCCAGCGTTACCCGGGACGTCAGGAGTATTTAAAGAAAGGAAACCGAAAACGCCGAGCCTATAATTCAATGTTACAAGAATGACGTTACTTTCAACAAAGTAATCTGGTCCATAAATGGTAGGATTTCCATCTCCCACAAGAAATCCACCCCCGTGAATCCAAACCATGACTGCCAAGTCTTTTGGATTTGTGCACGTTTTTGGTACGTAAACGTTAAGTAAAAGACAGTCCTCATTTCCGGTAAAAATGTTCAGGAATAGTGGATCATATTGAACACATGCACTTCCAGGAGCAGTTACATTTAGAATACCGTCCCATTTCTCCACTGGTAATGGATCCTGGAATTAGATCATTCGATTAAATGTGTACATAGATACAAATCAAACCAACGATTTTAATAACAAATAGGTATATTAAATTCGTTCTATAATTGTTATTTCATACCTTAAATCGAAGGTCCCCAAGAGGAGGTTTGGCGTATGGTATTCCTTGGTAGCTGTCATACTGGAAGCCTGATTGAGTGACCACTGTTCTTCCCTCCAGTTTACCTTGTTCAACTTTTATTAACGGTGACTTCAATATTTCTCCGTCACACCTGTGAAAAAAAGTGTGAGTATGAATCTCACATGTTACACCCGACAAATGTTTATTTGATTTTCTTTCTTTGTTGAAATGAGATTTTATTATGGCGTGATTAAGGTGTCCTTCTTTGAAGTTTTTTTAGATGGATTACTTTAATTTTAACAAGAATGACAAAAAATCTTATGTCAATTTAATCAGTCTAGTTTTTTAACTGTTAATTCATGGTGGAATTCCATTGTATTAGATATGAAATTAAACAATTTTTTTCACTTTCTTCCACTTGTTTATTTACACCAGGACCGGTTTCGTCCTACTACGGACATTTTCAGACTGGTAGTTGAAATTCTTATGCTACGGAATTTATCAATTTAATCATTTTTGTCGTAATTTGACTAAAGTGCTGTCATATTTTAATTAATATTAACCAGCCTTAACATATAATTGCTAGGATTTTTTTTGAAAACGTTAAAACATTAATTTTATCGAAGAAAGCAAACATTTTTGTGCTTAAAATTATACAAAATGAAACAAATACTTATTTTAATTTATATTCGTCGACGGGTTTCGGTTGAACTCAACTTTCTTTAGGACAATACACAGATAAACTTATATATTTATTGTCCTGAAGAAGGTTGACTTCAACCGAAACCGGTCGATGAATATAATACAAAATATAGTGGTTTAAATCAAATTATTTGTTTCATTTTGTATTAAAACATTTCCTGGTATAACTTTAAACTATGTTTATGAAAAACTTTTACTTGTCCCACTCGAACTATTGAAATTCTGTGCGGAAAGAAAAAGTGAAAAAATTAAGAAGCATTTTCTTCAAAACAGTGTTGTTAACTCTTAAAAACACAATTGACTGCTGTATTGCAGGAAGCAATTTGGATCCAAGGACTTTAATTAATGACAAACAGTCAAGATTTTAACCGCTTGGACACATAAGCTTGTTTGCACGATAATTTAACGTAGTTAGACATAGGAATTACGTATATCCCTCACCTGAGTTATTTTAATGAAGACAATATTAGCGAAACTCTATCTAAATCTGAAACAGAACAATCAGAAAAAGATCGGATCACATCTGGGACTCGAACCCAGGACCTAGATTGAATTTCGCTAATATTGTCTTCGTGAATTAAAATGTTATAATTTGAGGTTTTACCTATTAAGTTAAAAATAAATAGTCAAGATTTATAGAAGTTACAAAAAAAAACTCCACCCAAACCATGAAGTTGAACGATAAAAGTTCGTGAAAACTTTCCATCCAAAATCTAGTTTCCCTCAGCAAAGCAACTAGTGAGGAAATATTTAACTTTTTCATATTTTACGTATCTTATTAAATTACGTATTTACGTATCTTCTTAATTTCAAAATTATAATAAAAATTAAATGAATAAATTGATTCCTCGAAATTTAAATCGAAATCGCTGAAAACTCTTCATCCAAAATCTAGTTTCCTTCAGAAAAGCAACTAGTACGGAAATATTTAACATTTTTTCACATTTAAATTTCATATTTTACGTATCTTCTTAATTTTTTAAATTATAATAAAAATTAAAAGAATAAAACAATAAATTGATTCCTCGAAATTTAAATCGAAATCGCTGATAGCTCTCCATACAAAATCGAGTTTCCCTCAGCAAAGCAACTAGTGAGGAAATATTTAACATTTTTTAACATTTATAATTCATATTTTACGTATCTTCTTAAATTACGTATTTACGTATTTTCTTAATTTCAAAATTATAATAAAAATTATAAGAATAAAACAATAAGTTATTCCTCGAAATTTAATTACTTTCGAATTAAATAAATTTAAAAAAAGTGGTTTGGTGGTAGTTCATTTATATTCCAGGTTCATCTTCACAACCCAGTGACTGAAAAAAAAATACCCCTTAAAAAAATTTAAATATTATAGAAGAAAGAATATTTTTTTAAGGTTGTACATGCACCTTGTTATGGACTGGAAATCTCTTAATATCAACCCTTGTGAGAGCTGTTTAAATTTTCTGTAGGAGTTTCGTCTTTAGAATCGATTTCTTCCCAAACTTCATCCTCCACTTTTTCTTCACCTTTTGTTTTCCACCCCCACTACTCTAAACCTCAAGGTACTCCCCGAAGAGGGGAAAATGCGGTATAAAAACATAAATAAAATACTTGAAAAATTCTTATTTTACCCATTGTTATCGAAGCTCCACAGCGTAATCACTAAAACAATGTTGAACAATCTTTTATTATACTCCATTTTGAAAAACTTAATAAATACTATGGACATTGATTGCATCCAATCTCCAAGGCGAATTCATCTCAAATGACGCACCATAAACTATATACTCTTGTTTTGTTTACATAAATAGTGATGTAATTCTACTCGATTCTTTTTCTATTCAGTAGTGTGGGCTGATTTTTTTTTCAGAATTCCAATGTGTTTTTTATGACTAATTAATATAGATAAGGGTAAAATGGAAAAAAAATATGTATATATATATATATATATATACACATAGAATAATTTTCTCGGTTTACCCGCGTAACGTAGTCTCACCGATCTCACTGTCCATCTTCAGAGGCCTTATGTCTTGAGTTTTGTATCAAACTGATCGCTTACGCGTCACTTGGGTCTCGACTTCTGGACTGAACAGATACGCCTAAGCGATCAGTTTGATAAAAAACTCAAGACATAAGGCCTCTGAAGATCATAAGTATCGTAACATATATATATAGATCATATCATAACATATACATATTTATATTTTTTTAGGTTCCGTGGTACAATTGAAGTTTGTAAACGGATCAATTTTGAACTTTAGATGAGATGTTTATTTAACAAGAAGTTATCTCGGAAAGAACAACGATTATTTTAAGATCCCAAATTAAATGTTGACGCTTGATATTACACTACCCGGACATCACGACGAGATATCCCCAACACGTGTCCTCCTATTTATAAGATGCGACTAAAAAGAACTTGAGGAATGCCTGACAAGGCCAGTTCGATTCTTATCAAATTTGATAGATTTCCCTGTCACACAAAACTGATACTCACTTTTATGAAAGCTGTGACTTAAAGGATCGCCAAACGCTCGCCCAACATATGTACACGGTTGACATTTGTCACATGAGAACGGGACGCTTCTACGACTCGTTCTTGTTTTCAACAGCTCGGCTGTGGAACGATTTGCCGGCCTCTGTGTTTCCTCCTTCCTATAACATGGGTCTCTTCAAGACCCACGTTCACTCCTTCCTCTCCTCAAAAATACCCTCCTCACAGCATCTTCAAAGATGACATAGGCCCTGAAGGAAATTATTTTCCTCAGGGCCTCCTGTGTGGAGTTAATGTAAAAAAAAAAAAAAAAGGATCATCAAAGGTATTTGACGAGAATAACACGGAAGTACTTGGAAACTAACACCATGAACTCCTGAAAAAAACATGTCAACAATTGAAACCAAATGAGATTTCATACAGGAGTAAGTTCACGGATAACTGTATATTTTTACAAGAGCATGCATATTATATTAACAAATATTTAAATAAATGGTTACGGTAAAAAATGTTACTGTAATTTTATTTTGCGTTGTGACTGCTTTTCATTATTAAGAAATTACTAGTATCAATGTTGTAATTGTTACTATAGTTAAATGTAAGTATGCAAAAAAAAAACTTTCATACTTAACAATCATGCATGCAGGGACATTGGAGGGTCTGGATTTGTTTTAAAAATAAATGTAACTTCTTTTTTACAAAAAAAAACTAGAGTCCTGACGTGTGCCACTAAGGAGGTTAAACAATCAGTTTCCCCACATAAATATTTGATCCAAAATTTGAAAATATTATTTCTTATTATTTTTTTAAATATATGAGTTTAATGATGATTGTTTAATAAATTTTCTATTTTTTTATTAACGTTGAAGACATTAGACATAGTAATTTTTGGAATAAGGCACCAATTTTGTCCATATTGTAATGGTCCACCCTATCAAACAGTCACGTAACACAACTATCGGAACTAAAAAACATAGGTGCCTGCTTTGTACTCACAGATACGGTCAATTTCTTTTGTGATATTAGTGACTAACCTCGTCTTCGCCTGAGTTTCAATACTAGTTTTCATCGACACAGCCTGGAAACACACCCAACGCTCGTTTTTTTTACACTAGCTTCACACAGGAGACCGTGAGAAAAATATTTTTTATATCGACCTATATCGTATTTGGAGATGTTGTGTGGAGGGCTTTTTGTGGGAAAAAAAGAAGAGGAACTTCTGGGAAGGAAACAGGTATGAGGGGTAGATAGAAATCTAGATGTCAGTATGTCCAGGAGTGACGGACGTATGAATCCACGCCTCCCCCTGGGGTACAAGGAGATGGTTCACGAAATCAAAAGGTCTCCTTCAAACAGTCTCTCAGTATTTGGGCAAACGCATCCGCCGCGAAGACCTAGAAAAACATCACCTAGGTGTCACCCAAACGGGGACCCCTGCTAAGTCACCAAACATATCGAACCACTCGGGGTGATCTACGGCAAGGGTGTTGGTTTTACAATAAATACATATATTTGCTTGTCAGTTGTGTAGAGTTTGTTAGGCATTTATCTGTATGGTAGTTATTGTTTTCCTTATCTGTATTTTAAAAACGATTTGAAATAAAAATTTTGTAATGTTTTTAAAACGAATAAATTGAATTGAAAAGAAAATGGTTCCCGGTTGGCGGTACCCAAACCGGCCCATTTAATTGTTTTATTAAAATAAAAATTACATGTTTCCCCAACTAACATATTTTGTTACGTTATATGTTACATAAAAAGTTAGTTCTACTTGTAAAAATCAATTTGTTCATTTCCTATCAATTTATAGCTACCAGTGGTGTACCACAATGGTCTCATCTAGGCCCAATATTATTTTTACTGTTTATACACGATATTGTTAATATATTTGATAATGATATAAATGTACTACTTTTTGCTGATGATTTAAAAATATTAAAAATAATTAAAAGCGCTAAAGATTGTATCTGTCTACAAAATAACCTAAACAGGTTGATTAATTGGTGTTCTCTTAACAAACTTTATCTGAATATAAATAAGTGTCATTCAATAAGTTTTTACAGAATTAGTCAACCAATTATTCATCCATATGAACTTAACAACTCAACCCTTACCTCTGTCGAAGAAATTAATGATCTCAGCATCACTTTCGATTCTAAATTAAACTTCATATCACATATAAACACAATAAATAATAAAGGTATGAAAATGCTTGGCTTCATTCTTCGAAATTCCAGAGGTTTCAGGAATATTTCAACATAAAATTTTTTGTATACATCCCTAGTTCGTAGTCAAGTCGAATATAACTCCTTGATCTGGTCCCCCTATTATAAATTACATTCAGACTCAATCGAAAAAATTCAACATAAATTCCCAAGACACATTAATTTCATACTCGGTATTCCTATTGAAAACATAAACTATAATTACTTGATGAAAGAATTAAATTTATTAAAAATCTCAGAGCGAAGAATTACATTCGACTTATTATTTATGTTCAAAATTGTAAATGGTAGTATAAACACTCCCAATTTAACTAACCTCATTGAATTTCATATACCTACGAGAGCTACTCGTTCTAAAGTCCTGTTTAAATGTAACAACACCAGGACTGCGTATTCCAAAAACTCGGTTGTACCTAGGTTGCATGCAGTTAGTAATAGATACGCAGATGTAGTATATTATATATCCGTGCAGTTAAATATACATATATTTAACTGCACGGAAATTAGATACAAAAGGGCTATGCTATCTTATATTTTCGATCAATATTAATTCAATCTAAGTTTACCTTATTTATACTATAGAATTTGGATATATTTGTACCTATCTCTTGCTCATATCTCTGATGTCATTTCACAATCAAATGCCACAGTTAGCGCCTCCGCCCACTCAGGCAACTGAAAACTCTCGACTGCCAACTGTCTTTGTATGACAATGTGATGGCCCGCACACTACACAATCACACAAAACCCCGTTGTCAATGGTAACGCAAGCGGTGACTTGCGACTGTCACTGCTCATTGCCCCGGGCGGCCGTTGATAGTTGCGAGCTGTCAGCTGATTGTTATTCGTCTATGGTTAAACAAGCTTTTTGACCAATCAAGACAGAGAAAACAGCCGGTTTTAGTTGGTTTTCAGTTGCCTCAGTGGGCGGAGCGCCTTAAGGTAGATTCAGACTGGACGACGTACGTACGCATCGCTACGCCAAACAATGCTTAGCAACCCATACATTTTATATGAAAATGGCCACAGACATCGCACGTCGCGATGCATGTGGCCTATGTGATTCTTAAACATAAATTTTCATTGAAAATCTATGGTTGCTAAGTAGCCCAGATATTGTTAGGCGTAGCGATGCATACGTACGTCGACCCAGTCTGAATCTACCATTAATTTGTTATTTTTTATTTAAAATGATTGCTAATATTTTCATATGGTTCTAATTGTGTTATGTAACTACTGTTTATGGTTTATTTTACCGTAGAAAATAAATAAATAAATAACTAACATAATAACGTAGGTAATTTATTTTGCAAGTAAATCAATTGTGGTATTTTTTGCTTTAGTTTAAAAAGTGTACATATTGAGTACTGACCTATAAATTAATAGAAGTAAAACCAATAAAAGAACACTCATTAAACAAACATTTGACTTCTCTAGCCAATATTATAACAGAAGGCTTGCTGAATAAATAGAATAATATATTATTTATTTAATATGTTACATACAAGATGTAAACGAGTACAAAAAATTCTCATTTTCTAAACTGAGAATTGGTTCTAAGTAAAAAATGTCATACATAAGTTGTAGTGTGCCTGGTACAGGGGTCGGCAGACCGCGACTTGCGAGCCGTATGCGGCTATATTCAAGCACTCAATCAGCCGCAGGAAATGTTTGGACCTGTACAAAGCATGTCTGCTCTCAGCATACGCTGTTTCATATAAGTCCTTACATTACACAACAATTTCTGCACGTGTGACACATGCTGACTCCCAGCCTACGCCGATCCTTTCCCTTGTCGGCCCGTAATGCGTCGGCTGACACGATTTTCGTAATAACTTTTTAAAATCCTATATTATCTAACCTATAGTTTCCTCGCAATAACTATTTAATATTATGAGAAATGTTTTTTTTTCTCTTTAATGTTATGAAAAAGAAAAACAGAAGAAAAAATGCATAAAAAAATTCCAGCCTTAACCAGTATATACCTTTAAGACGTACACGACATGTATCACACGGAGAAAAATGTTATTCTAAAATACGATAATTTCGTAAAAACGGCTAAAAACGGGACTGTAGTTCTTACGAACAAATTAACAGTGTTTTAATGTTTATTGGCGGGAAAATGTAAGAATACTTTGTTGGTAAACGTAATTTCGTACGTATACCAACAAATTATTCTTACATTTTTCCGCCAATAAACATTGAAACACCGTTAATTTGTTCGTAAGAACTTCAGTCCCGTTTTTAACCGTTTTTACAAATAAAATGATCGTATTTTAGAATAACATTTTTCTCCGTGCACTATTCCATACGCTTAATTATAATACAAATGCGGCAACTAATTCGCCAATTAACCGTGCTCTTCATACATTTAATATTATTTGCAAAACTCTAACATTGACATTTTCTCGGATTCACTGCCCAAATTTAAAAGGAGCATCATTTCAATAATCTGAACTGTTCAAGGCGCACACATATCGCTTCACAGATCACCGCTTCTCAAACCTACAAACACAGATACTAACACATACACACATGCCTACACACTAGGCATATCATACAATAATTACTAATTATACAATCTATAAATAAGACATTACGAAGAAACATATCATAGTTCCTTTGAAATACTACTTAATATCTGTAACTTTTTTTATCACTGTAACCAAATGTTCTGTTGGTTTCCATAATATAAAATTTAAAAAATGGCTTTTCTGTAAATAAATATCATGACATTTGACACAAAATTTGCTAGGCGCTTTTTCTCACTTGAAAATTTACCGACCGCTGACCTAGTATAATATAAACATGAAGTATCTCTAGCAACAGGTGCGACGCAGAGAATTATAAAAAATCGCCTTTATGTTTTATAAGATATTGTGTGTTACGTATACATGATTTATTCTTTTATGTTTTAAAATTTTTCTGTTTATCAGATAATCTATCTTATTATTCATACATATTACATGATAATATCGTTACAAGTTTTCTCAGAATAGCTAACTTTAACAAAAAAAAAAAAACTCACATTCGGCAAACAAAAATAAAATAAAATATATATTTATACAAAAACCTAAATATACACCCTACACCTAAACGAAAACCAACAATTCAAAGGTGTTTCCGAAGAATTAATGTCGTTGATGCTTCTTTAAAAAGTTGACAGCTGGTAAAGTGGAAAAAGAATGACTCCCGAATGTCATATATTATTATTAAAAAAATATTCAGAGTAGCTAGATTAATCAAATCAACTGTTACGTCAAGGAAGATATTGACGCAAGCGATTCTGTCCTGATAAGGGTTAAAATCGCATTTAAAAAAAAAAGTACAGTGCGCGACGGCGCGCTTATTGCACTTTACAGGCTAAGAAATAACAAACAAACTAACTAACCATCACGCCATTTCCCGCAGGGGTAGGCAGAGAAGACGAACCGCCAAAAAACACGGTCTTGGCACACACTTCTTGCCTCATTTACATTCATACATCTTCTCACACATACTCTTATATTATTCTGACTCTTGACATGGCCCGACTCAAGTATCTGATTCACTTGATCGTGCCACGTCTTCCTTCGGCGTCCTTGGCTTCTTCTACCGTTCGCATTCGCGTCATAAATTCTCTCTACACTCCTTTTTTCATTCATTCGCTCAACATGCCCAAACCATCTAAGCGTCCCATTCTTAATCTTTCTTATTACGCTCAAATCAGCCTTGCATTCTTATCGAATCTCTACATTCCTCACACGATCATACATGGTTTTACCACACGTACGCCTCAGGGAGCTCATTTCTACAGCATTCAGTCTACTTTCATCCTTTCTCTGCCAGTTCCATGCTTCACTGCCATACATCAGGGTAGGTACCAGTACTCCATTGTGGACTGCTAGCTTCGCATCTGCGGACAGCTTTTTGTTGGCTGCAACGGCGGTCAGTCCTCCATTAATAGAGTTACCTGCTTTTACCCTTCTTTCAATATCCCTATCAGCCTTCCCATATCTCGTAAACATACTTCCCAAATATACAAACTCATCAGTTGTAGAAAAAAATATTCTGAGTATCGGAATTTTACGCAGTCCAAAAATGCGACATTATTTAGATATTTGGTTTCATACTTCGTAAATTGAACAAAAAAAAGATACAATTATTGTTTAAAAATCAACAAAACGGGACATCAAATTGGACAGTAAAAATGAAATTGCCTCAAGTTTTAACCTATCGGGTTTTTATATATATGGTCAAATTCATTGAAACATTTTGACTCGAAACTTCATAATTTTGAAAGTTCAATATATAGAAAACACATTCCTTTTGTGTAAGGAATTAGTAAGAAAACTGTAACTCTAAATTTTATACAAAGTTGTGAACTGCCTTATTGACTCTCCAGCCATGTTAGAAAAGATTACATTTCGTTTTCCTGAACGCAATACCAGATCGAATACCTTATTTTACATACAACATTTCAAATCGAAATACGCACAAAACTCCTGGGCGTATCTGCAAATCTTATATTGCCCTAAGAGTTATTGATATTTTCCACTGTACCCTTAAATCGTAAGTCAAACTAACTTTACAATGTACTTAAATCGGAACAATTTTTTCTGTATTGTTTATTATTGTTGTAAATAATTTTTTATTCACACTATGTACTTTTAATAACTACTTGCTTCATAATGGTTTATATTATATTCATTATTTTATGTTCAATGATTTTATATACAACTGTATGTTTCCTAAATAAACTTTAATAAATGAAAAACATTATGCCGGATATGATTTTAGATTTTCACGGCCAAAAGTATTTATGTTATTTATTTTTGGGGTGTTATGCCGTGTTACGCTATCTCCTTCTGTAGCCAACGTTTCGGACAACGCGTTCGGACAACGTTTTCTAAAGAAGGAGATAACACGGCATAACACCCCAAAAATAAATAACAAAAAACCGCTATGCAGTTCATACAATTCAAATATATAATTTAAAAAAAATAGATAATTGTTAACGTCAAAAATCCCGCATATTTAAAATCACGTACATTTTTTAGGAATTTATCCAGAATCAAGTAAATTTTATTATAACTGAGAACATTAGTTTTTACTATCTCCAACGACGAACAAATCATAATACTTTGTATTAAAGAAAAAAATAAGATAAGAACACTTTTATAGTAGATGGATATCCCGGTCAGATCTGATGTGTTCGTCAGCGGCTCCATTGGAATATGAAATATTCGGCTAGTAAAGTCCTTCTTAGGCTTGAAGGGTTAAGATACCAACTTAAACTACTAATCCATCAACTTACAATGGAATGGTTTTCTATTCATTCATTCATAGGACAGCTTAGGTTAAACAAACCCTTTAATAAAGTTAAATTACCCGCGTTAATAAACAATGACTGATGTCAAATAATTACCATCAACAAACTAAATAAACGAATTAATGGTCCTATCCCAGATTATCATAGTTTCATCCCTTGATCCTTAGATAAATCTTCCATAGACATTGAATTCACTAGTTGGGGCCATCCAATTTCTTCATGAATTAACATTTTTGAACAGGAATTCATATCATTTAGGCGTTCCGCTGACGAGGTAATTGAAAACCAACTAAAACCGGCTGTTTTCTCTGTCTTGATTGGTCAAAAAGCTTGTTTAACCATAGACGAAGAACAATCAGCTGACAGCTGGCAACTAGCAACGGCCGGCCAGGGCAATCAGCAGTGCAAGTCGCAAGTCAGAGGTTGCGTTACCATTGACAACGGGTGTTTGAATGATTGTGTAGTGTGCGGGCCATCACATTGTCATTCAAAGACAGTTGCCAGTTGACAGTTTTCAGCTGCCTCAGTGGGCGGATCGCCTTACACCATTCTGTAAAATGCTCAACAGAGTGTTAAGCATTTTACAGAACTCAACTTGTGTTCCTTTTTTATTGATTTTTTTCCAGATTTGCAATAGAAATGTTTTACTATCGGGTCCAATCGTTTATTTTAATTTTATTTTATTCGGGAGACCAACAGTTTACATAAGTAACAAAGGATTACAGTATTTAAGTTACATTAATTGTATCATTTATAGGTTTCCATATGGGTTTTATACAGGGTTTTAAGGTACGTTCTTGACTTACTTTAACCAGTGATTCCTGACATTATTTTGAGTAAAAAATGTTACTGAAATTTTGGTCTCTGGGGATTTTTTTTATGATTTTTTTTTTTCAAATTTTTTTTTCATAAAAAATAAACAACAAAAAAAATTCTTCCACATAACTTTATTGGTCACTTAGCCGAGTTATCGCCCCATTACTTACCCCACCCCCAACTACCCAACACCTACTATTTTTTAAGTTTTTGTAGGAAAAACAAAAAACAAAAAAAAAACATCAAAAAAGTCACCGGAGACCAAAATTTCATTTAGATTTTTTACTCCAAATAATGTCAGGAATCACTGGTTAAAGTAAGTCAAGTAAGTACCTTAACACCCTGTATATACAGATTGTAACAGGACGTACCCTAAAGATTTTAACCTGCGATTCCTGAGCTTATTTGGAGTAAAAAATGTAAATAAAATTTTGGTCTCTGGCGACATTTTTAATGTTTTTTTTCTACAAAAACATAAAAAATAGTGGGTATTGGACAGTTGGGAGCGGGTTAATTTTTTACTCCAAATAAGCTCAGGAATCGCTGGTTAAAATCCCTCCAGTACACCCTGTTACACCCTCATAAGTGATGTGATTCGAAAGATTATAATGAAAAATTACTTAACAAGTTGTTTGAATGGGAATAGGGTGAGAGTAGGATGGGAGGGAACGTTCTAGTTGATGTATAGTATTAATATGTGCATAATATATTATAGTATGTAGTTAAAATACGCATAACATAAAGTGAATAAATTGAAACATGATGATGGTAGCGTCAGATGAGTATCTAGAGATCGCCTGTGTGGTGTAGAGTTAAAAATGTAAAAATGTAAAATTGTGTATAGTATGTATTGAAAATGTGTGATGCACGATAAATGAAGGAGTTTAGCTTAGCATTGGTGTTGAATTGCATATTCATTAACTAGTTTCATTTTCCAACGAACCTAGTAATTTCGCGTAGGCTACGATTTCTATGGTTTTAAAAGGTTTTCCAGATAACCCTTTTTAGGTATATCCGTAGACATTCAAATTGATAAACCAGTCAATCAGAGAAAGGGGAACAAACCAAGTTGGTGCGAGCGGCGGTGTGATCGTCTCTCTTTCTGTGATATGTCAATAACAATGACAGTGATTTTCCACAAAAACGAAGCTATACAAATCATTCAAGTATTTTTGTTATTCAATTATTATTATCATTGAATCAATCCTTAATAACGTGGTTGAATTTATTCATAATCTAGGCAATATTTTCGGTTTTAAGATTTTGAGAATATACCTACTTAATAATTACACACTCCTTACAATAATAAATGAAACCAATCCTTTCTCGAACGTTCCATTTCATTGACAGCATCCTTTAAAAGTAACGTCATCAATCGTCTGTGGTCAATCGCTCAAACTGACGAATAATAGTCGATAATAAGGGTTCAATTCCCTTAAAGTTATCTTTGTGGCTTCAACCCTTTGAAGGGTGCTCCAGTGGTTCCCAACTTCTAGGAATAACTTAAAATATATTTTTAAGAGAATACCGCACAAGAGTCCCGACTGGTCCAGAAAGTCTAGAATCAGTGAAACTATGGCATCCTCAATTGAGGTATGTTGTGAGGCTGAAGGTAAAGGTGAGGGGAAGGAGATGAGGAAGAGAAAGGTGGGGAAGTGCCTGACTATTCAGATCTGGTCACCAATCATGGCTAAAGCTATTTCAAGCACCGTTTCAATTCCACTCTGGAACGTGCTGCATAAATACTATATACGAGTATTATTCAATCATCTAACATATTCACGAATTTCAACTTTAGGTTATGCACTACTAAGGGCCTGTATATCAGTTGGTCTAAAGCTCGGTTTTGATGGAATGTGGAGCTCAGCATGGCTTATCACACAATCCGTATATCAGTCGTAATCCTAGAGTTGACCAATTTTAAACGTTTAGTCTATGATAATTTTAGTCATTTCTATGCCAAACCAATCTATTTATATAAGTATCTATGGACTCTATGGTTATTATCATATTATCAAACAACCAAACGTCAAACGATGTCTAATCGTCATCACTCGAAGAAAGTTCGAATTCCATGTTGATAGGAAAACTTATTCCTCCAATGTAATTTATTGCGTCCGTACGTAGCAGATCGAAACCGAAGCAATGTGAAATCTTACAGATCACAGATGTGTTTTTGCCAATAGCGCTACAGCGTCTAGCAAAGGAACTATTCTGCGGCTTACCACGGCTTAAGCGGCCGATTTCGGCGGTTTAAGTTAAGCGAGGAATGTGCTCCTTAGCAAAGACTGATATACCGGCCCTAAGTAATGCAAAATCATGTAATTTTGGTTTGACACTACTAAGCAATGCAAAATCGTGTAATTTTGGTTTGACACTACTAAGCAATGCAAAATAATGTAATTTTGGTTTGACACTACTAAGCAATGCAAAATCATGTAATTTTGGTTTGACACTACTAAGCAATGCAAAATCATGTAATTTTGGTTTGACACTACTAAGCAATGCAAAATCATGTAATTTTGGTTTGACACTACTAAGCAATGCAAAATCATGTAATTTTGGTTTGACACTACTAAGCAATGCAAAATCATGTAATTTTGGTTTGACACTACTAAGCAATGCAAAATCATGTAATTTTGGTTTGACACTACTAAGCAATGCAAAATCATGTAATTTTGGTTTGACACTACTAAGCAATGCAAAATCATGTAATTTTGGTTTGACACTACTAAGCAATGCAAAATCATGTAATTTTGGTTTGACACTACTAAGCAATGCAAAATCATGTAATTTTGGTTTGACACTACTAAGCAATGCAAAATCATGTAATTTTGGTTTGACACTACTAAGCAATGCCAAATCATGTAATTTTGGTTTGACACTACTAAGCAATGCAAAATCATGTAATTTTGGTTTGACACTACTAAGCAATTCAAAATCATGTAATTTTGGTTTAACACTACTAAGCAATGCAAAATCATGTAATTTTGGTTTGACACTACTAAGCAATTCAAAATCATGTAATTTTGGTTTAACACTACTAAGCAATGCAAAATCATGTAATTTTGGTTTGACACTACTAAGCAATGCAAAATCATGTAATTTGGGTTTGACACTACTAAGCAATGCAAAATCGTGTAATTTTGGTTTGACACTACTAAGCAATGCAAAATCATGTAATTTTGGTTTGACACTACTAAGCAATTCAAAATCATGTAATTTTGGTTTGACACTACTAAGCAATGCAAAATCATGTAATTTTGGTTTGACACTACTAAGCAATGCAAAATCATGTAATTTTGGTTTGACACTACTAAGCAATGCAAAATCGTGTAATTTTGGTTTGACACTACTAAGCAATGCAAAATCATGTAATTTTGGTTTGACACTACTAAGCAATTCAAAATCATGTAATTTTGGTTTAACACTACTAAGCAATGCAAAATCATGTAATTTTGGTTTGACACTACTAAGCAATTCAAAATCATGTAATTTTGGTTTAACACTACTAAGCAATGCAAAATCATGTAATTTTGGTTTGACACTACTAAGCAATGCAAAATCATGTAATTTTGGTTTGACACTACTAAGCAATGCAAAATCATGTAATTTTAGTTTGACACTACTAAGCAACGCAAAATCATGTAATTTTGGTTTGAAAATTAGGTCACTTATAAATATTTTAGGTGCTTTAATTAAATACTGCGAGGAGAACACTATTTGCTTTAGAAGTAATCGAGGTTTTTTTAAGCCCAGAAAAAAATAAAGTATCTTGTCTACAAAAATTGTTTTTAACTTCAAAAACTCCTACTTACGAACTCCCTATATAGTTTTATTGAATAAGGTGGTAAATTAAGTTATTTAGACAATTTTCGCAGAACATTTAAATATTTGTGCCTGAGCTTCGCAAAATACATGGCGATTTTTATGTAAATAAATTAAAACATGCGGCTGGTATTAAACGGATATTTAAACCTTATCGTTATCTGCATAAGGAGTGATGTTGTTAGCGGCCTGATCACGTATTTTACACGACGTGGTGCATCACTTTAAGAGCGATTGACCAGCTGCTGAGAATAAAAGTTTAAAAATGCTTGCAACTATACAGGGAGGTTGCAATGAGAAATATCGATTATTCCCCCATCAAATTTTTTCAATTAAAAATTTTATATCGATTTATTTACTTCAAAACTTGCTTTAATATATACCCACATTCAGGTAAGCAATAAAAATGCTCAAAACGCACCATGATAAATTATTAAATATCGTGTACTTCTTGTAAGTATTTTTTGATCATAAGTATTAACGATTTTTTAATAATGTCTAAACAAAATAAGTGTTTTAAAAAAAAATTGAAATATTTTATTTTGTAAGACATTAAATAAACAGAAAAAATTGAGGTATTTTTGTCAGAAAACACGTTCTCGGATTTATTTTTTAATGATTTTAATTTAACTAAAATTAAAATTCTGAAAACTGTGTTTACTAGATTATGTATTGATTTATTTTGTTGTATGATTTGTAATTTGTGTTGTTTAATAGAATCTATCGTTTGAAAATTGAACAAATCTGCCAACGACCTACGGTATAACCTTAGTATATTAAAAATACACTTAGATTTTCAAAATTTTAAAACTGCGTATACCAGATAAAACAACAATCTTTCAAAATCAATTCATGTTTTTTTGTAAAAAAGAGTCAACACGTCTATAATTTGATTTAAAAATGACTAATTTCCGGTATTCCCTAGTAATACCCTCTTAAATTGAAAAATTACCTTAAAGTGCAGAGATTCCTTTGCAAGTGCAGAGCTTCTGTTACAATCTTCAGTTGGATTCATCAGGGCAAAAGCGACGGACATATGTTCAAGACTTGGAGCGAATCATGGCGGCCAATCATCGATCATCAATCTACGTAATTAGTAAATTTAATAGTTATGTTAAAATATTTGGTTTACCATTAAATTCATTATATATTTGGCCGTCCATAAGAATCTATTTGGGGTCACGACCCATAGGTTTGCAACCCGTGCCTGTAGCCAGATGGTATGCCCCCGCCCTTGATCGACATGGAGGAAAGGGCGAAACCTGACGAGAACATTTCTGACAACTTTGACATCTTAATTACTCTCAATTAGATGTCTGTTACACTAAAGGAGTCGACTCGATAGCTCAGATTACACCAGGGTAGAAAAAATAGTATATACATTACGTACCATAGAATTAAGAATGTAACACAGAAGTATCTTCAATACAAATTTGAATAGAAACAAATTAAATGTCTCATTTATCAAAATAGCCCAGCGATCCATCTCACTTACACTAGCCTGAAATCGTAGATCCCTATCCCATTTGAAATTCGAAAACACATATTTGCTTGGAAATATAGGGTCAAATTGTGTTTATAATAAAAAAAATTATATTGCATTTGTTCGTGGTTTACCTACAATTCAGGGTATCCGCGGGTAAAGTGCATTAACTTCGGGAGGTGATTTTACATAATAGTGTAAGTAAAAAAGATGACTAACTTTTTTTTAAATTCCAACGATTAGGGGTACCTTTTTTCCGCTTTTACGATAAGCGCCAATCAAAACCAACGTCGCGACAATGCGCCCGGCCGACTAGCAGCAAGTATATCGAGCAAGTTTGTACCTTACACTAAAGATTTTCAATAGGTACGTCTTTTTGTATGGGAAATAAAAAAGGTGGAATTTCGAAAAAAGTTGTTAATTTTTTTTTACTCCTACCATCATGTAGAATCACCACCTGAAGTTAATGCACTTTACCCCCAGACAACCTGTATATACCACATATAACCTAGCCTCCTTCAACGGTTTAGTTTTTCCCGATAGGCCTTTCATTGATATTCTTTGCGTATCTTTAACTAACTAGCGCAGATACTTTAATAACTACATAACTTTACATAACTGCTAATCGCGAGTGCATTTGGTTGAATTTGGGCAGTGCGGTTGATAGATTCTCATATCTTAAACGGATTGCAATCTTTGGAGCACAGGTTTCGGGTGGTTGTTCCTGTTCTACTGTTATGTCAATGGAAGATATTCCGAGGAACTTAGGTTATTCATTCCAACGGCACCTGTGCGCAGTCCGGAATGAAGCCAAACGCGCGCCCAACTATTTTACATGGTTGAAATTTGTCACGTGAGAACGGCTTTTAAGTCCAAATATTGTCAGGAATCACTGGTTAACGTAAGTCGAGTACGTCCTGTAACACCCTGTACAACAAATACTACATAATAAAAAGTTTCTAATAATGATATAAAACTTTACTATTGATATAGGTGTTATATTTCCAGGTAATAACGATTGACATAAAAACATGTCATGCACGAACAATGTCGTCTTATCTATAGAGCAAGCTGCAGTGAAAATGTTAACCCTTGGAACGCCGAGCTCCCGCGAACCGAATATTCTCTTTTTTTTAAATTAAAAATTTCTATACTTGTACATACATTCAAATCAAAATAAAATCTCAAAATATTTATTGTACAAATAAAAAATACAAAGGGTGTAGCTTATGGGTAGACCCCATTTCTTCCAGCTAACCACATACATGTTTTATTATAATGTTTATACAGATAAAAAAATACAAATATACCAATAAAAATACAAAAATAGGTGTTTCATTTAGGTGAGGTATTCACTTACAGCCTTACTAAAAAAAATACTCCGCGGCCGTTAAACGGTGTTTCTGTAGTACGTTGTGTAAAGTCTGTACATTTCGTTTTTCAAATTCTTACTAAACAAAATATATGGTTTTGATCTGACAACGTCGCCATTTTACCAGCCTTACTAATAAACTTTCTGAAAAATTTGTACAATGGTCAAACAACCATGTATGAAGAATCCTTACTAATTAAGAACTGACAAAAAATTGTTCATGAAAAGATATGTACATTGCTTACACGGCCAAGGAGGGTAGTTTATCTGTTGTATATATTTGTTCCATTTGTAATTTTCAACGAATTTCGATTTTTTTTTTAATGTCCTATATATTTATTATTTTTTGAGACGTCGTAAAAACAAATACCATTTTAGAACCAAAATTTAATTACCTTTAAGATTTTCATATCTAAAATATACTTAAATGTTTAAAAACTGAAGTATTTTAAGCTTCAAACATCAAGTTGAAAAAAAAAACTCACTTACCCCAAACACTTTCTATTAAAACATTGAAATATTTGGAAAAACTCAAAATTCAAAAAACACAGTCCTTTTATTTAATGATTTTGAAATAAATCTGTCACCTCACTTTTTACTCCTTCAAACAATAAAAAAATCTTGAAATTCGTTTTTCATTCCCAAAAATTTACAATAAAAAAAACTCACGTTTGAATACATTGCTTGCAAATCTTAAGACATTAATTTCTTTGATACGTTTACTAAAATATGTATTAGACATTTTAGTCACCAAAAAACATCACTTTCAAGAATTTATAATAAAATAAAGTTCTTAAAATGCAAATTATTTCTGAATATAACCTATAGAACCATTTTCTGACAGTTCAATTTAGAACACACGATTTTAGTGCCACAATTTGACTTAAACTAACAAAAAACAACACAAATTAATAGCAAATATATTGAGTACATGAATATAAGTGCCAATTAGTCATAAAGATTGAAATCATTAACTAAAATATCACCTTAACCAGACACACATTCGCGACCGACTTTTTTTCGTAGAGTTTGCATACGCGGCTATTTTTTCGGCAATGCACAGGCGCATCAATCACACCACCTAGCGGATTATTATGAAAACTCCAATTTAAACAAGTAAAATACGGCGTTGCCAAATGTAAAGATTCACAAAAACACCGTTTAACGGCCGCGGAGTGTTTTTTTTTAGTAAGGCTGTTAAGGTGTAATGGCATTTGTTAACAAGGAAAGTGTTTAGTGACGATTTGAATTTGTGTGTATCTTTTATTTGTTTAATGTTTTGTGGAAGGTTGTTATAAACTTTAATGGCCATGTAGTATGGTCCTTTTCAGAATATTGTTTAGTTTGATTTTGGTATTAATAAGTTTTCTGTGGACCTTGTAGCGTACTTATGTGTTGAGTTTTTTTTTTTGGGAACTTGTCTGTGGATAATCGCATTTTGGCACGCAAGAGGTTAAGCCAATTTATAGCTAAATAATTCATATTTTGTATTGTAATAATCAACATAAAGTGTTTATATAATTTAAAACTTCTAGCACGGTTGCCAATAATTCGTACGCGTAGGTACTTTTTGGTTTGGTTTTCTTCAACAAGTGTGTGATTATAAAATGGGCTTAATGAAGAATTTATTATTCGTATTGTTTTGGGTGGAATTACTAAAATCTGGTGTATCTAACCGGTAAATTTTTTTGTTTATTAATAATCTTTATTTCAAATACTCTATGTACCTACCTAAACATTACTACAATTTATTTTGAAAAGCCTTTTTGACATTAAATCTTATCTAATTTAATGTATTGGTATGCTTCTCATCATAATTCTGCAAATAAAACCTTTGTTACTAAACCAATAAACAGTTGATCATGTTTTAGTTGTAACGAGAAAAGCTATGATAGATACCAACTTATCAGGCATCAGGAAACTTATGAAACTTTTTTGGATTTCCATTTAGATGAAGTTTTTGACACTGTTGCAAAAATAATGACACTTGTTTTATATGTTCCTACTTAATAGGTACGTAGAATAAAAATAGACTAACATTTTTGGATTATTTTAATATTCGCTACCTACTTGTGAAATATTTCACTCAGAAATAATTTTGGAAAAAATAATCGCTTATTATTTTTTTTCTTTGCATTGAACATTTTATAGTTCAAAATGTATATGTTTATTTCGAAATATATATATTTTTTAGTTTTCGAGTACGTTAAAAACTATTATATTTTTTTCGGATTTTATTGCAAAGCGGAAACATTTTGACCATCTAACAAAACTGACAACTGAGGGTTTTTTTTATAGTGAATACCTCACAAGAGTCCCAACTACTCCCGTCTGGAGCCAGTGAGACTATGGCATCCCCAATTGGGGTATGTTATGAGGCTGAAGGTAAGTGGGGAAGGGAAAGAGACGAGGAAGAGGAAGGTGGGGAAGTACCTGGCTATTCAGATCTTGTCACTAAACACGGCTAAAGCCATTTCAAGCAACGTTTTAATTCTGAATGGTGGTCTTACACCAGGGCGATACTAAGAGTATATTGCACTCTGGAACGTGCCGCAAATATACTATATATTATTTTAAATCATTAATTATGAAATAACACAAATCAATTAAATTAAATTTATTTGCGCACGCCTAGTTCGAACCCGCGGCCTTCGGAATGGGAGTCTCACTCCCTAACGCTGGACCACGCCAAAAAAAGTTATGATATATTATGTTAAATGATTAATTAACAAGATTATCTCGCAAAACAAAAGTTAAATAAATGCTAAAGGAGTTAAAATACAATAATGTAGCATTTGAACACGAGGAAAACTATATAACTCTCACTTATCATCGAAAAATCGTGACAAATAACGTTTCTCAAGGATTTTAAGAAAAACTATAGATTTTGCAATCTAGAAGAATAAAGCGACAAAACAATTTCAAAACACAAGTTAGAAAATTAATCGTAATATCTTGTGCGTTTTTGTTGACAAGGAATTAATAGGAATACATTAGTTGATTAATTTGTTGAAAAATATGCATTAAAATAAGGCTAATAATGGCCTGAAGTAATTACCAAGTTGAAGACAGTTAATGAATAATTAATGATGCTTAATAAAGTACTTTGGAAAATATCAACAGTAAGGTTTATGATATCACGACCAAAACCTATAAAATTTTTATCGGCGTTGGAAATGTATTAAACTTGTCTAGTCTGTAGCATTATTTTCTGTACAATACATTTTTCCCAAAAGTCTTTGTAACATAAATGTTTTATAAGACTTTTGTAGACGAAACAGTAGTCGATGACTTGCACTTTAAAAAAATCTATGAACGTGTGTATAATAAAATTTATAATTGAATTTAAGTTAAAATCCTTACCTAAATGTCACAATGCACATTCCATTTTTTAAAGGTGTACAAGGAAAGATAATAATGGACCATTTATAGAAATTAGCCAAGGAGTATTGCGGGGAAGAACGATTAGCACTGATTCAGGTTTCCAATATGACAGCTACCAAGGAATACCTTACGCTAAACCTCCTCTTGGGGACCTTCGATTTCATGTACATACGGTTGATTTAAGATAATTTTTTTTTTTTTTTTTTTAAATATAAATGAACGATAAATTAATAATTTTCAATTGTCGATGTAATTCCAGGATCCAATACCAGCCGGAGAATGGGACGAGATTCTGAACGCAACTGTTCCAGGAAATTCATGTACTCAGTTCGACGTTCTGTTCCAAAAGAAATATTATGGCACCGAAGATTGCCTTTATCTCAATGTTTACGTCCCTAAACTGTACGATCAACCAAAAAATTTGGCGGTAATGTTTTGGATTCACGGAGGTGGATTTATTTTAGGAGATGGTGGTCAAATCCTTTATGGACCAGACTTCTTTGTAGAACATAACGTCATAGTTGTAACAGTCAATTACAGACTTGGCGTATTCGGATTTCTTTCTTTGAATACACCAGATGTTCCTGGAAACGCCGGAATGAAAGATCAAGTTCTAGCTCTCAAATGGGTACAGGAAAACATTCATCAGTTTGGAGGGGATCCCAAGAAGGTAACGATATTCGGAGAAAGTGCAGGAGCAGGATCTGTTCAATACCAACTTTTATCTCCAATGTCTGAAGGACTCTTCAGGGGGGGCATCATGCAATCAGGATCTAGTTTATGTCCGTGGGCTTTGGAAAAGGATCCAGAAGGTATCGCTCAACAAATTGCGAGAGTTTTAGGGAAAGAAGAAACTGAAAGCGCGGAAGACATAATAGCATTCTTAAGAACGATACCAGAAAAAGATTTGGCATTTGCAGCCATTTCTCCAAAGTTGGTCGGAAAAATCAAATTGGCGTTTTCACCATCAATTGAAAAGCGTTTTCCTGATATCGATCCTTTCATCACTATTGCACCGCTAGAGATTATGAACGCAGGTAGATTTAACAAGGTGCCCGTTATAATGGGCCTTGTGGATAATGATGGTTGGGTATACAGAACTACTGGATTCTCAGGGTTCGGTGATAATGAAGCAATAAAGGACAAACATATTCCTAATCTTAAAAAATTTATTCCAGATGAACTTAATTTTTTTTACGGCAATGCAACCGAACAAATAGAAGAAAAAATCAGGGAGTATTACTTTCCTACGAGAGACAATTTGTCCAACAACTTGACAAGTTTATTTTCAGACTTTGCTTTTCTGAGAGGTGTTATATCATCTGTGAAACTGTTTTCTAAAAATTCCTGTCCAACTTATTTTTATAGATTTTCTTACGATGGGTCTGTAAACCTAATGAGATTTATATCAGATTTGAACTACAAAAAAACCGCCCATACTGATGAGCTGGCCTATATGTTTAATGTTGAGCTCAATGATATTAACAAAGTTCCTCTAACATCATCCGATAACCTGTTATCAAAGCGGTTGCTTCAGATGTGGACAAACTTTGCAAAGCATGGGTGAGACCAAATTAATGTATTTTTAATCACAATATCATTGTCGTAGTCTCATTTCGTCTCCATAGATGGCCGAGAACGATGTACGATGTATTATTGGGTGTTTTGTCAAACTAACGTACATTTTAAATATGTTATTCATGGAATCGGCTGCAAAATATTGATTTATTAAGTCCTTTGCATATTCAAATTTGTCCCAGAAGCCTAACTTTGATTTTTATCAACTGTATTTTGGATCTACAAAATCACCTATCTTCACTGTGAGTCTATTCAATCGATGGTAAACTATTTTGCCTCAATGGTTATTTGTTTTTCAGGAACCCTACGCCCCGAGTGACTCCCACTGTGCCGTTGATCTGGCCCTCAGTTAAATCAGAAGACACGGATATAATCACTCTGGACATTGATAACGAACTACAGATAATTCCGAATCCATTTGCGGAAAAAATTAAATTCTGGGATGATCTTATTGAAATATTTTTCAATACATAAATAAAAAAAAAAATGTTCCTGGGAAGACAAAATAAATTACTTAGCATATATTTGAGAACTTATTCTTTCCGTTCACAAAATTGCACTAAAGTTTATTGTGTGTGTAGAAGTATGTTTTTGAAGTAAAACTTCTTTACGCACGCTTGACTTGGGGAGTATGCTGGCGAATGCGTGACGAGAGCGTTACGAAAAGTGTAATCGGGCGAGGCGAACGATAATAAATTTAAATAAATAAATGAATATTTGTAGAAAATTAATATACGTGCATATTTTTTTTTTTTATTATTTAAAATACTTATACATAAGATTTAGAAAATAAATACAGTTGGTTCTTAAAAGCAATTTACAAATAGTTTTTTTTTTAACAAACTACTCAACTCAACGGAGAAAAAAATTCTCGCGTTTGAGTTGGGGAGTAAAGCCGCTGGTCATTGGGTCTTGATTAAATATTTTTTTTATTAAAAGCAGATTTAAAACCGCTTGAATTTAACGTAGGTAGACATAGGAATGACGTATGTCCCGTACCTGAGTTATTAAGTAATACAATTATATTTAAAGCAGAAGTCAAAAATAGGTTCCTGCAAGACTAGCAGCCACAAATTTAGCTGTTTAAAAAGCAGCTTCATTCATGCTAAACACGTCAATATTTAAATTGATTCTGTTAAACAGCAAAATTGCCCTTCACACCGTCATGACCATTGGCAATATAGACCTGTAATTTTAAAAATAAGTAACGTAATAAATTACTTATGCACTTAGCTTAAAACTCTAAATAATCCAGAATAGAGCAATGAGACAAATTTTAAAGTATAATAAATATTTCATCGAAGAAGAAGATAACACTAATAATCCAAACGAAAATATGAACATGAACAAGAAACAGAAAATTAAAGATAAATCGAGTCGCAACATGGACTCGAACCCAGAACCCTCATCTTACCGGGATAAACGCCATTCCAATTAGGCCACTGCCACCAATTATTTAAACGACATATTTGTCAATCTCATATTTCAAATATCAGAATTAACAATATTATCTTCATTGAAGAAAAAGATAACAATCAAAATCAATTTTTTTTAAATATGAAAATGAACAAGACACAGAAAAATAATAAAATATAATGGCTGCAACTGGGACTCCAACCCAGAACCTCACGTCTAACCGGGACATACGCATTAACCAATTTTGCTATTGCACCCTATTATGAGACTGTCGTATTTGTCAACTTCATGTATCAAATTTCAGAAGTAACAATATTATCTTCGACTAATGTTTTTTTTTCCAAATTATTGGCAGCTACCTTTTTCATTGGAAACAAGTATTCAAAGAATGTATTTGTTACCTAGATAGTGTCTCGGATAAATATATCCGATTTTATTTTTATGGAACACCAATTGACTTTATTGTAAAAGTGAATCGTCAGAAGTGAGAGTCTAAATGAATATTAATTTTTTTAAAAGAAAAACTCATATATTATGGAGTAGTAGAATAATGATGATAATGATGATTTATATATGAATTTTATATATTTTTAAAAATTTTATTTTCTCGGATATATTTATACGAGACACTATCTAGGTAACAAATACATTCTTTGAAAACTTGTTTCCAATGAAAAAGGTAGCTGCCAATAATTTGGAAAAAAAACATTAGTCGAAGATAATATTGTTAATTTTAAAATTTGAAATATGAGATTGACAAATATGACGTACAAATTCACGTACCGAAGGATTTTAACCAGCGATTCCTGAGCATACTGTGAGTACAAAAAGTAGACGTCATTTTGATGTATAATGATATTTATTCTATTAACCACTCGGGTCTATCGCCTTTTTGTAGGTTTTTGGTCTTAACGAACCTGTCAAATTGATAAAAAATTTGTGTTATTTCCGCTTTGCAATTAAAGCTCAATAAATGAAATATTACTAAATGTAGCTAAACACTAAAAACTGTTTTTCAAAGGCAATGAAATACGCTTTCAAATTATATTATTAAATATAAATAATAGAATTGGTAAATATTAAAATTTTTAATGCAAACATAAAAAAATGGTTAAAATGACAAACCTGTGATATTTCTTTATATATAAACGGTACTCAAATCACTAATAAAGTAAAACACCACTTATTTTATCGTACAAATGTATAATAAACAATTCCATCAACTCACTTTATTACCATTTCATACAAAAATATTTAATAAAAAATTAACTAAGTTTAATAAAAAGTCATGCGATTTGGCGGGTGAAACTGTTTCTACAAAGTGAGTATTTTTTATCTATTTCTATGGACAACTTTGAACTGAAATGTAAAGCATGGTTTATTTTAGATATTCTCCTTTTTGTTTTAGGGTTGTAACTAGAACAAAAACGGAGTTATAATGATTTCTGTGAGAATACACGCGTTAGCTTAGCTATTGTCGTGAAAACAAGCTTAGGGGTTTGAGTAGTTAAATAAAAAAAAATCATATATTATCATATTTTATTATATTAGTGGTTTAAACAAAGTTATTTGTTTTAATTTAATTAAAAAAAAATCAATCACACCTCGCCGTTGATCACACTCCTATACGTCGCGACGGGATCACGTGATTCGCGCGCTGTTTCGCGAGTTACTATGCTGTTAGAACGAGACGAAATGCTTATCACGTGACCAGCTATGCTAGACTATACCTGAATAGTAGTTGCGACGTGTAAGAGAAAAAATAATGATTTTTATTTACAGTTTATTACAAATTATCATACAGTTCCACGTAGGTAAGACACAAAATATCTTTTTTTTTTAAATTTTAAAGCCCTAAAACGAACAAACTACAATCATTCCGGAAATGTTAACAAAAATACCCTGAATGTTGGTTATATGGTGTAACAGCTTTTTACAGTTTCTATATGGAGGAAATTTTTCCAAAAAAAATCTTAATTGGATTAACAGATGATGGTAAAAAATGTTACATTCACGTGTATTTACCAGTTATCTCCATACATATATAATATGTGTACATAGCTCTAAATCTATAAATCATCAAGCGTTTCACATTCCATTAGGTAATAAGTTTACAAACATCATTATTCGCCGTCTGTATTTTTTATTGAACGGCCCTTCTGTTAAAATATTGACCAATCTACACTGTCTTGTAGCGATGGGCACAATCGATGAATAATCGAAGATTTACTCGATCTTTTTTACCATCGAATGATTTCGATTCATTTCCATAGAAAAATCGATTCTCGCTTCTCGATGTCAAATTCATTCGAATGCACAGTCCGAGACAATCGGTTTGAAACGTCATCGAACTTGGAATCGATTCTCGCTTCTCGATGTCAAAATTCTTTCGAATGCACGGCCGAGACAATCGGTTTGAAACGTCATCGAACTTGGAATCGATTCTCGCTTCTCGATGTCAGAATTCGAATGCATTGTCTTGAAACGTCATCGAAAGTGAAATATTTTATAGGTACATGTTATAAACAACCTGATGTGTGAATTTTAAATTATGAATGAATACTTTTAGGTAACGATTTACGTTTTCAGTATAGTTTATACGTAAAAGATTGCGATGGTGATAGCTTTCAACAATTTAAAAATGTTTATTATGAGGTTATGTATCATCTATTTTGGTATTGTATATTTAATTTAAAATAAAACAATAACTTAGTATATACCATTTTTATATTTAATGCCGACCGGGTTTCGCTAAAACCGTAGTTTCTTCAGGGCAGTAATTAATACTCTACTAAAATCAGCAAGTAATATGTTTTCATATGTACATATCTGCTTTATATGACCAAATATATTTAATTTATTTGAAATTAACAGGTGTTTCTTAGTTTGTAATAGAAATGAAACAATTTCTATAGTAAGAAAACTTTATTTCATGATAATCATTAAATAAAGTAAAAAATTGCATACGAAATTGCATACGAAAAGGTGTCCATAACCTACATGTTATTTAGAGGTTATTTTTTAACAAAAACGACATAAAATTATTATCTTCGTATTAAACACAGACACACTGTCAATATTATTAATGAGAATTTGTACCTACCGGCTAAACTAAATATCTTATTAGTAATTTTATTGTTGTGAGATGCCCACATATTTGAAATTCGTGGAATAAAGGAATAACACTAATGTTGCCATCAAACAAAAAGGAATTTGCCATTGCCAGGAAAGAAAAACAGTGATTGAAATGTTGTTGCAGTACTTACTTACTGACGTTGCGTTATTTAAACATGTTATTTAGAGATTGTTTTTGAACAAAAATGTCATATAATTATTGACATATTATTAAACATACATAAATTTTTTAATGGAAATTTTTACCAACGGGCTAAACTAAGTAGCGTAACAATAATTGTTATGTTGTGAAATGCATACCAAAAAACAACAAATAAAATTACAACAAACAATAAGCGTTGCCATACATGATGCACTATAATAACTTTCGGCTTCCTACCCCCCCCCCCCCCACCTCACAGACAAAAATCCTGCCCCTGACCGTAGCTATTGCTCCCAAACTCCGAGCAAAAAATCGATTAATCATTCGATTACTGTGATGTCTCGATTAAAAAAAATCGATTATATAAAAGTTTCGATCATTCCCATCGCTACTGTCTTGTTGCAATTGATATAAATTAAAGTTCAGGCCCCCTAGCACACTCGATCGATAACGATTGAGAGAATAACTTTCGGTAACTTCTCATCGTTCCCTAGCATAACCGCAGATGTCCAACGAATAAGTAACAAATCACAATAACAAAGTGTCCTTAATATATTCGACATCAACTGTTGTTTTTACGTTAGGATCTGAAATTGTCCTAGGGAACGAAGGGAAGTTACCGAAAGTTATCCTGTCAATCCTTATCGATCGAGTGTGCTAGGGCCCCATCACTCAAAAATAAACACTTTGTATTATAAGTAAGTACTTTGTGTTGCTAAGGTAAAATATATACTACAAATGATTTTTTATTTTATTTAATTTTTTATCTTCTTTCACAGCCCTCTTCACTAGGGTTTCCTGTTCTGAGGCGGCCTGTAGTTTTTTTTAAACTTTTGTATTTAGTTTTGATTTGTCTTTACATCGTCTTCATAATGTTTGTAAGTTGATTATTACTTTGACCTCTCAGCCATGTTTTGACTTTTGTTTTAAATATACTAATTTCCTTTTTTGGTTTGATTTGGTAGAGCATTGAACAATTTCATAGCATGGAATTTATTATTTCTCTGTCCAAAAGATGTGTTCAAACTGGGAGTATTGCCCTGGTTGAGTATTTATGTTGGGCAGTGGAGTATTTATATATGTTTTTTTTTCAGTTAAAATAAAATATTTTTTGCATAAAGTTTCTGTACATTGTAGACATGAAAGATTTAAATATAAGTTCTATTCAGGCAGTTAGGGAAATGTATAGTCGTACAAGTTTTTCAATGAAATTTTTAAGTTCTTCGTGAAATATCTATGTACTGGAATATATAGTACATTAATGGTAATCATACAATTTAAAAGATTACAATTTGAGAATTTTTTAATCGCTATAGATATTTTCCTAACTGCCCGTACAGAATTTACAAATAAATGTAGTAGTACCATTTTGAAAATTTTGTGTATTTTATGGAGTTAAGCGGCAGGGAAAAAGGCAGTGGGTAGGGGTAAGCGAGATGCTCAGACGGGGAATTAAGGAGAGGGGCTTCGCGGGAGGAGGGACGAGGGATAGGGGAAGGCGTAGAAGGTGGAAGTGGAATTCGTGAGGGGTGGTTGCGAGAAAGAGGAGAATGGGAGAGGGGAGGGTATGCGAGAGGGGAAGAGGAAGAGGAGGCTAAGGGGAACAGGGACGAATGGGAAATGACACGAAGGCAGAATAAAATTTATTTATTTAAGTGACATTGCAACGCATGCCGGGTATCAGCTAGAAAAAATAATAAAAGCGATCCATTCACATTTTAAAAAGTCAACCGTGCACAAATGTTGTGCGCGCGTTTGGCATCTTTGATGTGTGTGTGCCGGCTGTGATGAAAACTAGTGTTGAAACTCAGGCGAAGCCGGGTTTCTGCGCATAGTTACTAAAACAAAAAAAATATTTTTTGACTAGTTATCTACGACTTATATTATCAATGATCATGAAGCAAGTACACAAAAATGATCAATATTGACTGCATTTTTTTTTTTTAGTTTAGTTCCGATACATAGCGTGACTGATGGGGTTACTATTTTGACACTATAAAATAATAAGGTTCCATCTGTTGCGGTAACGTCATGCGATAATGAACTCTAAAGGAGCTTAACATTGATCCCATTATCGCACGACGTTACCAAGGCAGATGGAACACTAGAATGGTAGATTTAACAGAAACATTCTGTAGAATTCAACGCTCTTGTGTATACAAAACATTAGTATTTATTGAGTAGCTAGTCATTTTAGAATTAAACGTCTTGCAGATTGGATGCTAATTATTTCTAAATCATAGTATATGAAGCGCTTTTAAATGGAGTACAGCAAAAGTTTGTTTTTCATTACACTAGTGATTGTGTTATGGAGTTTCGATAACAATGGGTAAAAATAACTCTAAATTATTTTTTTTTATGTTTTAAAGTATCGTTTGAAAGTATCGTGAGGTTTGAGGAGGAGAAAGGGGGAAGACGAAGATTGGGAAGAAATTAATTCTAAACACTACATACTTACAGCAAATTCAAACACCCTTTGTGGAGGATGTTAGGTATACAAGTATAGTTTGACATATTATGTCAAAAATCTGTGATTGTTCTTTTTGCCATTCTCGTTAAAACAAAGTATTCCTTAAAGCCAAACCTACACCACCAAAATAGTTTGTCATATTAACAAAAATAGAGATAATCAAGTGGGCAAATGTCAGATAAAATAGATAGTATCCCTAACTATAACACATTTTTATTTTCAGGTGTAACGGGAAAATATCGATGGCACCGTTCAAAAAAGTTAAACAAGGTTCACTGGAGGGAAGAACAGTGGTGACTCAATCAGGCTTCCAGTATGACAGCTACCAAGGAATACCATATGCCAAACCTCCTGTAGGGGACCTTCGATTTAGGGTATGAAAAAAAAAATATTTAAGAACTAATTTTATTTGTTTTTTATTAAAATCTTTGGTTTTGTTGGTTTCAATGTACCCATTTAGTGTGTTGATTTAATTCCAGGATCCATTTCAAGCCGGTAAATGGAACGGTATTCTAAATGCAACTGCTCCTGGAAGTGCATGTGTTCAATATGACCCACTATTCCTGAACATTTTTACTGGAAGTGAGGACTGTCTTTTTCTCAACGTTTACGTCCCGAAAACACGGACCAAGTCCGAAAACTTGGCAGTCATGGTTTGGATTCACGGGGGTGGATTTATTGTAGGAGACGGAAGCCCAACCATTTATGGGCCAGATTACTTTGTTGAAAGTGACGTCATTCTTGTTACATTAAATTACAGACTCGGCGTTTTCGGTTTTCTTTCTTTAAATACTCCTGATGTTCCGGGTAACGCCGGACTGAAAGATCAAGCCCTAGCTCTAAAGTGGGTCCAGCAAAATATTGCTCAATTCGGAGGAAACCCTAAAAAAGTGACAATTTTTGGAGAAAGCGCAGGAGCCGCTTCTGTCCAGTACCAAATAATGTCTCCCATAAATAAAGGGCTATTTAGAGGAGCCATCATTCAGTCAGGATCCAGCTTATGTCCGTGGGCTCTTCAAGAAAACCCAGAAGCTATCGCTAAAGAAGTAGCTAGAGTTTTAAGTAATGGGGAAGACATTAAAGACATTGGAAAGTTTTTGAGAACGATACCAATCCGGAATTTGACATTTGCAGCCATCTCTCCAAATTTAATCGGAACGATCAAATTGTCATTTTCTCCAACAATCGAAAAGACCTTTCCAAAAATCATTCCTTTTATAACTAGTTCACCGAAAGAAATTATGAACTCTGGCAACTTTAACAAGGTGCCTACCATTACCGGCATGCTTTCTAGCGAGGGTTGGATATACAGAACCAAGGGATTTTCTATCCCTGATGACGTTGAAGCAATCAAAAACAATACCATCCCTGGGATAAGGAAGTTCGTCCCAGATGAACTGATAGCTAAATACGGCAATAGCACAGAAAATATTGAAGGAATCATTCAACAGTATTACTTCTCTACAAAAGACAATTTATCAAACAACTTGACAGATTTGTTTTCAGATTTTGCTTTTTTGAGAGGGATCATGAAATCAGTGAAACTGTTTGCGAAACATTCCTCCCCTGCTTACTTCTACCGATTTCCTTACAGTGGGTCCATAAATCTGATGAGGTTTATATCAGATCTGCAATACACAGGCTCTGCTCACACTGACGAGCTGGGATACATGTTTAATGTGGAGCTTAAAGATATTAACAAAATTCCTCTTACGACTTTTGACGAACTGATAACAAAGCGATTGCTTTATATGTGGACGAACTTCGCTAAATTTGGGTGAGTCATACGTCGTTATATGTTGTCAAATTTTAATATTTTACTTACACGGCTTCTTTGCAGCCTTCCCTCCTCTCTATGGTTACTAAATCTGTTCATCCAAAGGCTTCCAGTTTATCAAACAAATTTCAAGTCCTCCTCGCCAACTGGTCTTTCCATTTTTTTACAATTTTCAAAAATGCTGAACTGTTTGAGCAATGAGAGCTGTCTTATTTCTAAAATGTTTGGTTTTTTCATTACTCGCAGTTCAATTAATGAACATGTATGTATGTACACACTTTATGGTTCTGGGACCTATTGTTTGGCATTGAACTTTTTTAAATGAACTCCTTTTATAAATTAAATAATAATATTTTGTATAAGGTATATAAAAAAAAAATCTGAACAGTGCCAGTGGTATGGTTCCCCACTTTTTAATTTTGTCTGAATTTTATTAATCTTTTTTTATTTTTTTCTAGGAACCCAACACCTCAGGTATCTTCCATTGTACCATTGACCTGGAGTCCAGTAAATGCAAAGTGTTCGGATATAAGCACTCTTGATATTGACCTTCATATGCAGATGATTCCAAATCCGTTTGCGGAGAAATTAGCATTCTGGGATGATCTAATGAAAAGCCTATCTACAAATTTTTAAATGACAAAACTCTTACCGCTTAATAAGATTACACTATTTGCAAGAAAATATTTTATTCAAAAAAGATTATTATTTTTCTACGAAGAGACGAGTTGAAAAAATATAAACTACTTGTGGGTGTTCTGCAGCAGTTAATTTAGTACATATTTATACATACCTTTAACCCTCCAGTGAGCAACACTTGGGAGGAAGTAAGTGGTGCAACTAAGTCTGTGTCTAATTCGTATAAAAAAAATATTAGTTAAATGAAACAAATTACTTTGTGTAAACCACTATAAACACATGTTATAATATCTACATGTTTGAAGTTATTATATATATTTTTTAAAAATGTTATTGTCCTGACGTTGGAACCATCGGTATGGAAACTTGTAGATGTAGATATTATAATATGTGATTATAGTGGTTTACACAGAGTTATTAGTTTCGTTTAATTAAAATGATGCAATAAAGTAATTTTGCAAATATTGAAGAAAAAAATTATAAATCCCTCTTTATATATATATCCCTCTTTTGTGGGATACGTGTATAATTTCTATTACTTACCAAAACATTGAAAACAGCCATTAGATTTTATCCGGGAGAAAAACAATTACCTCGAAAACACGTACTAACAAGCATCCAATAACGAGAATACACACCAACTACTAGCAAACTATTTGATAGGTCTACACAGACCTTGTAGTGTTTCTACATGAAGCGGTTTTGAAAAAAAATCCACCTGAGTCAAGAAACCGTTTTTTTTCTAGCAGGCCAGAAAAAAAACGCAACTTCTAAAATCGAAAGGGTCTGGCCAGACCTTGTCGGTTATCGGAGGGTTATGTTACGAAGCTCACAGAAGGAAAAAAGTATGTGTAGTGGATAGGAAACTGGATGTCAATGTGTCCGGTTTTACGGACATATAAACGTATGAACCCATATGGTGAAAGGCGATGGGTCGAGAGAGTCTGGCTGGAGAGGTCAAAAGATCTCTCTCAATCATTCTCTAACGATCCGGCCACCATGCAGTAGATGGGTAAACGCATCCGCCGCTAAGACCTACACACACCATACCCGATGAATCTAAGCAGCCCTGTTAAATCATCAACGTAGCAAACCACTTGAACGATCTACGGGTGTTGGTTATCTAATAGATAGTACCCATACCTGCCTCCCAAATTAAAAGATTTATACTGTAAGTTATTTTGTTTTAATCACCTCTAGCAACTGCAAACCTAACCGGTTAAATGGAACATCAAACCGGTTACCTCAAATTAACATTTTAAAATTGAATTTATTAGAATATCAAACAAAGAACTCGCTCGATTAAATAATTGAACAGATGAAAAGAACAAAATGAACTCATACTTTTTTACATTAACTCCACGCAGGAGGCTCTGAGGAAAATAAGGGTCTCATTAGGGGACACACTATGGGGGGGTTTTTTCAAGTAAAAGTAGAGCGCAGGTGTGTTCAATCCATCCCTTCTACCGCGGTGCAAGGCGTTGGGTTGATTGAGTCCGACTAAACCTTCGAAGGGTCTCCCAAAACTAGTGTCTCCCGATCCGGCAAGGCGTTGGGTTGATTGAGTCCGACTAAACCTTCGAAGGGTCTCCCAAAACTAGTGTCTCCCGATTTGGCAAGGCGTTGGGTTGATTGAGTCCGACTAAACCTTCGAAGGGTCTCCCAAAACTAGTGTCTCCCGATTTGGCAAGGCGTTGGGTTGATTGAGTCCGACTAAACCTTCGAAGGGTCTCCCAAAACTAGTGTCTCCCGATTTGGCAAGGCGTTGGGTTGATTGAGTCCGACTAAACCTTCGAAGGGTCTCCCAAAACTAGTGTCTCCCGATTTGGCAAGGCGTTGGGTTGATTGAGTCCGACTAAACCTTCGAAGGGTCTCCCAAAACTAGTGTCTCCCGATTTGGCAAGGCGTTGGGTTGATTGAGTCCGACTAAACCTTCGAAGGTTCTCCCAAAACTAGTGTCTCCCGATCCGGCAAGGCGTTGGGTTGATTGAGTCCGACTGAACCGTCGAAGGGTCTCCCGAAACCAGTGTCTCCCGATCCGGCACGCCACACAGTAGGTAGGCAGATGCAGCCGCCATCAAATCCTAGACAAACCTCAATCCATAATCCCGGACACCCATGCCAAGTCACCAAACGAAGCCAACCACTTTAAGTGGCCTTGGAAGAAGTGTTAGTTATCCATTGAATGATTTTTGGGGCAGGAATCCATACCTACCTCCCAAATTTAAAAATTGATTTAATATTTTTTTTTATTAAATATTGGCATAATTCAATATTGAACAAATGACAATAAATTATTAGCAGACACACCTGTTATAATCAAAATGTATTAATCTTTGTTGGTTTAAAAAATATCATTAATATTTCAAAAAAATTATCAATTGTTCAAACAGTAGCCATGCGGTCCACGTTATACAAACATTGCACTATTTGTTTACAATGTTCTTCTATTTATTACGAGCTATTATTACGATATTTAAAAAATGTATTAAAAATATATATATACAATGTATAATAACTGTATTTGTAAAAAAAAAAAAAATATTTTTTTTTTTTTTTTATTGTTTGCCTTGCATTTCATCATTTCCATGATGTCATTCTAGGATTCTAAATTCCTTTGTATATGCGAAATGTATTCTTTATTTTATATTTTTAACTTTACTAGTTAAAAATATAAAATAAAGAATACTAACCTAAAATTTTAATTAATGAAGACAATATTATTAATGAAACTTAATTTTAATTAATGAAAACTTAATTTTAATTAATGAAACTCAATCAAAAATCTGAAAAAAATACGGTCACATCTGGGACTCGAATCCTGGCCGCAACCCTACCAACTGAGCTAATGTGTCCCTATCCGATTCGGTCATTTTTTAATTTTTAATTTTTATTTAATAAAACATACAACGAAGTTGCACTCCCATGAGTTATCAAAACTCATTAAGGGATCGCCAATTGGTACTTTTGAAAAGTTGAACCCAACCCAACCCAATATGTAGACACAATATATGAAGAAAAATTTTACAAAATATTTCACAGAAGCAACATACATTCACAAACATAATATATGAAGAATCACTTTACAGATATTTCACATAAACATGTCTTATAAGATTTTATGAATTATTATAACCACTCATTAGATTTATGTACTGTTGGTGTCAAAAAGTTAGAATAAAGTATCCTCCATGATGGACTATAGAAATATATAAAAAACAAAATCAGGAAAATACAATAAAAGGTACGGGCTCAAATAATATACAGACCAAATACAAGATGTGAGAACTGTATTGGCATATGGATGTGAGGCGCTGACACTGACGACAAAGATGGCTGAAATGCTGGATACTTTTGAAAGAAAAGTGTTGAGGAGAATATGTGGTTCCGTTAAAGAGGGGGAACAGTGGCGCATCCGGCACAACAAAGAACTATACGATTTATATCAGGCCCCCAACATCTCAGCCCATTTGAGACTCCTCAGGTTGGGATGGGCTGGGCATGTACAGAGAATGCCGGACACACGCGTCCCAAAAAGAATTATGACTGGTGGAAATGGTGGAAAGAGAAAAGTGGGAAGACCCAGACTGAGGTGGGAAGACGAGGTAAGAGGGGATGCGGCACAGCTCCTCCAGGTAACAAACTGGAAGTCAACTGCTGAGGATAGGAGGACTTGGAGGCGAATGTTGTGGCCAAAGCTCGATATGGGCTGTAGCGCCACCGAAGAAGAAGAATACAATATGTTTACATACAAATACATGACAAGATATAAACTGCGACCATCATATATGAATGTACAAACTTTAATACTTGGAGATATCAGAACAGCTATCAAAACAGTAGTTGTACCTGTTATGATTTTAGATTTTCACGGCCAAAAGTATTTTTGTTATTTATTTTTGGGGTGTTATGCTGTGTTTCGCTATCTCCTACTTTAGCCAACGTTTCGGACAAAGTTACAGCGTCCTGATGATGGACACTGTAACGTTGTCCGAAACGTTGGCTAAATAAAGAGATAGCGTAACACGGCATAACACCCCAAAAATAAATAACAAAAAAGTAGTTGTACCTACTTATGACTCATTTTCCAAATAAAATTTGAAAAAATAGGATTTCAATGTATCGTTTCGAGATTTGTTAGAGGCATATACCTGTCTTAATTCTTCAGGCAATTTGTTATAGTTAATGTAGGCAATGTATTCTAATGATTTCAGTCCGAACTTTGTTGAGTGTATTTTTGATATATGTAGTTTGTTGTGTTGTCGTGTATTATATTGGTGAACGTCGTTGTTATAGTTCAGTTTCAGTTGTGTTGCATTGAATAATTGTATCATACTGTATTAGGATCACGTTAGCTTAGTTAGTAGAGTTGCGGCTCGGAAAGCCGAAGGTTCTTGGTTCTAGTCTCAGATGTGATTTTCGATTGAGATTGCCAATATTGTCTTCAGTAATTGAAACGCAAACTGTTCCATTCTGATATCTTCATGGCAATAATGTCCAATATGATAACATTTTCAAGCTATGGAACGACAATCTTAACAGGCTTTTCAAAACTTAACTAATAAACTAAACAAATACGTATAAGTAGAGACGATCATAAATTTACCTTTCGAATGAACTCCGTTAAAACATGTGAAATCTATCAAAAATGTGAACAAAACAAATATGCATTTCTAATAAAGAATCTGGCGTTATTTATTACCCGAATGCCCGTACGATTCAAATTTAAGAACCCGACTCCGAGTAAATCTCTGACGCCGCACTGTATGGAAACCGTTCTGGCCCGTCCGTGTACGTGCACTTTTTAACGGAGCTGCCGTGATATTTACACTTATCACTCGCACAACATGCTATATGCAAATGGAAGTGGCACCATCTACAACTCTATTGAAGTTTTCATATTATTATTTTCCCCGTGGAATTAAATTTGATATCTATATTATTACCCTGACGTCTGTCGGAGACAAACCTCACCCAATGAACCTGGGCACCCCTGCTAAGTCACCAAACGTAGTGAACCACTTGGATAAAAAACATGTTTATTTCATCAAAAACATTAGAAACATACTAGATTCCAAATCTATGAAATTTTTTATTTTTTAATACTGTTTATTACTCTCTTTGTCAATCAATCATTGAATATGGAATAATCGCATGGGAGGTGCAACTCTATCAGCTGTAGATTCATTATCGAAGGCACAAAAATTAATTATGAAAGTTATTTTTAAAGTTCCCATAATAACAATATTGTAGATATATTCAACAATTTCCATGTATTAGATATTCGACAAATTTACACAAAAACTATCTTAACTCATCTGTTTAAAATTAAAACACATACATTTTATAAAAATACCCAAAATATTGTAAACACGCGGCACAAAACCAAAGAATATTAAAAAATACAAAATCCTGATCGAACAATGGATCATCGAAAAAGGTCGTGTAATAATTAGTCACCTCACCCAAATATAATCGTATATCTCATTATTGTTACCACTACCTACGAACCTGAAAATTTAGTCAAATATTTTTGCTTCATTGAAAAATGTACTTTATATAATAATTAAAAAATATTTGTAAACTAGTCCGTCTCGACACAGGAGTTCCTAGTGAGACAGGCAAGGCCAAAAAAAAATGTAAACCTTATGATATAGATTCAATAAATAAATAAATAAATAAAAAATAATCTATGACAGGGGCGTTGGTTATCAAATAAATCTTTCATCCATTAATAAGAAGATTTATGTTGGAGTGAAGACTGTTCCTCTCATTGTTCACGGTCTTAATGTACCTACATAATGTCTAATATTATAATATCTTACTATTATGTAAGTGTTCTGTAGTTTTATGTTCATAGTTGTTAGTTTTGCAAAAGGGCGAAGCAACACTTAAACATGGAGCAACACAAACAGGAGCGGGTTTTTAACTGCTAGTTATTATTTTATTTATTTCTTTTATTTTATTTGGAAAATCAACAGTTATAACATTTTATAAAGTATAATAAAACATGGGTAAAACATTTAACCAATAATATATATATATATTTATATATATATATATTATCTAACTTCTGCCCGCGACTTACTTCGAGTAGCCTAATGACAAAATTTGAGAATGTCATTTTGCAAAACAATGATTGTAAAATCAAAATACTATTTTGAAAATATTTAAATTAGTGAATTTATTCGAAGTACTCGCCTAATACTTAGAATCGAATCAAGAATTATAGATATTTTAAATAAATATTTACCTATGTTAGGTTTTAAATTTGATTGATTGTTCCTATAATATACAAAAATGAATATTTGTAATATATTGAAAAAGCTAGCTTTATAAAGCCCGTATGTTATTCTGATGTATGAGCTATATTATTTAAGTTTCATTAAAATCCATTCAGTAGTTTTTGCGTGAAGGAGTAACAAACACACATACATCCATACAAACTTTCGCGTTTTCTAATATTAATAAGATAAGATTTACAAACTTATTTAGGTTCCGTCTTTATCGCTAGTCTAATATTATAAGTGGTTCCAATTTTAAAATTGAAAGTTACAACAGTAATAAAAATCTAACTAAATAAATCATGCCTTTCTCCCATACACGAGCATAGTTTTTAATAGAAGAAAAAAAAACGAGTGTGTTTTATACCACATTACTGAAGTAAAACTTATGTATGTATACATATATATATAATTTATACATGTATACATATATTAATTTTCTACAAATATTTATTTATTTAAAATTATTTTCGTTCGCCTCGCCCGATCACACTTTTCGTAACGCTCTCGTCACGCATTCGCCAGCTTACTCCGCAAGTCAAGCGAGCATAAAGACGTTTTACTTCAATAAAAAAAAATTATCAAAAAATAACCAAAATAACATGTAAAATGTAACTCATCTTAATTAATTGCAATTATTTTTTTTTAAAGTTAAATGATAGATATTTATATATTTTAATGATTTATCCCATAGTATATGACACAATATGTCATCTTTGCAATTACCCACCCGGTTAATCCTGTCCAAATGGTAGCCGTGTTTGGTAGTACCTTAATTATTCCGCCAGAGCGCATGAGCGTTGCGACTGTCAAGTCGGAGTAATCAACATTACGCGAAGTTAACTGTTCACAGGACTGCCGGTTTATTAGGCTCCAGTTACATATAATCAATAAGTACTAGATAATAGGTAGGTATATTATCATTTGATATAACTCTAAGTACCCCTGAGGCCCTAGCATGCTCGCTCGATAACGATCGGTAGGATAACTATCGGTAACTTCTCATCGTTCCCTAGCATGACTACAGATCGCCAACAAAAAGTGACAGTTCACAATGACTAAGTGTCCTTAATATATTCGATATCAACTGTTGTTTGTACGTTAGCGATGTGCAGTTGTCCTAGGAAACGATGAGAAGTTACCGATAGTTATCCTATCGATCGTTGAAGAGCGTGTGTGCTAGGGCCTCTGAACGGAGCTTGTAGACTTTAGATTATGTACAATAGAAATTGAATAATTATTTATAAATTGTAGTGTATCGATCACGGCACAAAATGAGAGGTTTTATGTTAAGGGTTCCCAACTTTTTTGAGGTTGGGAGATACTTTTTAACCTAGTTTTCTTCGAAATAAAGAATTTCATCAGATCTCTCAGGTACTTTTTTGGTTCTTAAAATCTTTAACGACGAAGAACAATCAGCTGTCTTCGTAGCAACTAGCAGTGCGAGTCGCGAGTAACTGCTTGCGTTACCATTGACAACGGGTTTTTGAGAAACTCTGTAGTGTGCGGGCCATCACATTGACGTACACAGGATGGCGAGTTAAGTTGCAAACTTAGAGTATATTGTTACTCTAAGGTTGCAAACTGTTTTTTTTTCTGTTGCTTCGTCAGCGGAGGCACTTAACAGAAACGAATCAAGATACAATATTTTTATCTCTGGTTCTAAATTTAAAATATGAAAATAATAATTATTATTTTAAAATTCTCAATTGTAGATATTGGGATATACGAAAGTTATAGGTCTATCCCAATTGGACCAAAAGGATCAACCGTTATTGGTCTAACTTATCAATGTTATTGGTCTATCCCAATTTACCAATAGGATTAACCGGTTGGGAATTTTCTCCTTTTGAGAAGAAAAAAAAACAAATCAAATGAGTTTTTTCGTCTCTATAGAATAGTGAAATAATGTGGAGAATTAATATGAATATTGAGGTAAAAATTAATTACCTTCTCAGTAGTAAAGCTTCATCTAAAAAAAGAAAAAATAATAACATAATTGTGTGGTGTTCTTTCCAAGATCTAGAAACACAAATCAACTGAAAGGCGTCAAAAAAGACGAATCTCCAATAAAGTATCCATATAGTTTTTTCGATAAAATGTCTTTGTGTCTTTCGATTCAGTGGCCGGATGATTTACTCCTTCTGTTTGTCAGCCGACAGAAGTACGAGTAGAAATCCACCGGCACGACCAGCTTGGCGGGCGCGGCTTGCTTGCGCCTGTGAGAGTATTGTCTGCAACCGGCATGACATAATGCAGATGAAGTGGCAGCGAGCAGGCGCGGGCTAGCCGAACAGTGGGAGAATATTTCACTGGGAATGAAGCATTTTTCCGATAAATATTTTTATGAATTTTCCTCGTGAGTCGTAAATTCTAATACGGAGTAGAAAAGCGAGTTCTGATATTTTTTCTAAAAGGAATTTTGCATATTATCTTCATCGTAAATTTCAATTTTCATGCCCATACGAGAATTCAGGTCGATTTTTATTAATTTGAAAAAGCGACGGAATCCGTTTGGGGTAGTGAATATTTTACTTTAATCGAAATAGAAAATAGCACAAGGATCAGAAGTAGAGCCGTGCCAAAGTGCAATAAAACATTTTTTTAAAATTATGAGCATTTATTTATTTAGAGATTTACAATATATTGATAGCACCATCAGATAAATATAATAAGTTATTAGCGGCCGTTAATCGATTGTGTGCATCTGAAACAACCGCTCGCCGTTTTGGCCCAATTTAAGAAGGGAAAAGTTTTTTTTTTACTTTTTCAAGTAATTTATTTTTTACCATTGTTTATCAAATAAGTAAAAAATGAGAAGTGATGAACTACTTTTATTAGGACAGCAAAAATTTTGCAGAAAGAATTATGATAAAACTCTACAATAGACGTGGACAAAATTGAATGACTGAATTAAATCAATTAATACATTTTTGTGATACACTTGATCTGATTCTCAATTTCTAAAGGAATTGAATATTTATTCCTTACACCCTAAATAATACATTTTTAATTTCCATTTACTTTACTGTTAAATTATTTCAATGAATGATGTGTACCGTAAACGATTTAAATATTAATATGTTTCCTAGATATTAAAATATTATTCTATAGGAGTTATTGTAAATTGTATTGTAAATCACGTAAAGTATCCCGCTCCCGCGCCGTCATTCATAAAAAAATCCGTGGTTCCCGGCCCAAGCGAAAAACGGCCGAAACTTCTCTGAATAAAAGTTTTTTTTTTCTAGGGAAAACACTTATTTTTATTTATTAATGACATTTTAGTAGTTCTGAAATAGGAAGAGTAAAATAATACAGTATTTTTCGTAGTTGGACTTCCTCAATAATAATCACTCGTATTCGAAGGATAAATAATTGAATATTTCTACTAACTTAACTAACTAACTTGGCATAATCGGGCAATGAGGACATACGAGTGGACATAAGAACATATAATGGTCAAAAAAATTTTGCATTGAAATTATTCCAGACTTCTAGTATTACGTAGTGGATTATGTAAGATTGTTTACTGGTTAGACGGTACAAATTATAAATTCTGTAGCCAAGAAACGGATGGAAAACGCACACGGAGAAAAATGTTATTCTAAAATACGACCATTTTAGCGGTCAAAAATTTTTTGCACTGAAATTATTCCAGACTTCTAGTATTTCGTAGTGGATTATTTAAGATTGTATACAACTTTTATAAAAAAAATGTATTTGTGTATAAACATATTGTCTGGTTAGACGGTATAAATTATAAATTCTGTAGCCAAGAAACGGATGGAAAAGGCAACCCTCCTGGTACAATACCACATAAAAAAAATTTCGAGAAGCGCTCACAAATAAAACAAAGAAAATTACTGATTTTCAATCGGCGTAATCCACCCCTCTTACATCCCCGAGGACGTAAGGGGAGGGTTGTTCGCATCTACAGCAGGCTACCTACGTATCACGTATACAGTGCGGCGCTCATTTGAATAGGCTATTGAAAAAATAATTGCCTAGCTGTCTGACGGCAGATTCTTGCAAAGGAAAATTAATATTATTTTTCTTCTGTTAACAATCATGGAAACAAACAAATAATAAATATACAATATAAAATTATTTAGCGCAAATCTTTTCTTTGACTAACCTTTATAGTTTGGGTCAAAAATCATCCGGCAAGTCTCTTCGCCATTGTGTGGGAGGATTGTCTATTCTGGTATCTGCTCTGTACCTACCACCGCACTAACACGCGTATCGTATTATTAGTTGGCCAATAGTGTGATATTGCCTACAGTAAAATGATTACACATCTTGATTTAAGGAGAGTTGGAGAGTCAAATAATAATAAACAAAAAAATATGTAAACGTGTAACTTAGTCTGTCTCCGCCGAGCGGCCGTTAGTCAATTGTGGTCAACAACCGCTCGCCGTCTTGGCCCAATTTAGGAAGGGAAAAGTTTTTTTTTTTACTTGTTCAAGTAATTTATTTTTTACCATTGTTTATCAAATAAGTAAAAATGAGAATGATCCACTACTTTTATTAGGACAGCAAGAGTTTATTTCGGAGTTTATATCAATAAGGTCGCGTAATTTTTTTTTGTAGATTGAACAATTAATATTCTATTCAAATCAGTTTCGATATTTTTGCTCATTAATACTCACCAATCATATTTTGTCATTTCACAGGCACCACAAACCAGATTTCCAGGCAGGAGTTGTTCGATACCTGGAGGAGTTTTCCCAATAAAGAAAAGTTTCATGGAATATATAATCTTATTTTAAGTAAATTTGAACTTCAAAATCTCAGTGCAAGCAGTGAAAAAAAATTGAAAAGCTAAATACAGTTAATATCTTTGAATATAAGCAAAAAATGGATTGCAGCCTCTCGGATTCTCGAAAAATTTGTTGTTTAATTTTGTGAGTGGCTTCAATGGCAGTGAAAACGTTTTCATAATTGAAGATTTGCGTGAAAATTCTCAATTAGACAAATATCAGTCATCTACATCTACTGGAAGACGCGCAAAGGACTTTGTGGCATGTAGTGACCGGAGTAAAAGAATAAAATATGTGATTTAGTGAGTACGAGGACTTCAAATTTAATTGTTCCACCCATTTCCGAGTCAAGAACTCCTCTGAAGACTCTGAACCTAACTCAGATAGCATCTAGTTTCGATAAGCATTCTGTTTAGGTACTTTATTTTCTCACAAATCTATTAGTCCTGTTCTCTGTCTTTAATGAATGAACTATGGGTACATAATTAAACATTTATCTACCCATAGTTCATTTCTCTAGTTTTGTTTCTTTACTTTAAGTTCTTGTTCATCTATTGATTTTTTTTCTGACTATACATTCTACAATTAGTGCTTGTTTTTATTAAGTTATGTTGCTAAATATGAATAAAATAGTTTTCCTAGTTAAGTAATAATTTTTGTTCGTATGAAGCAGTTACTTTGTGATGTGACATAATAATTTAAAATAAAACAATAACTTTGTATACACCACTTTTATTTTTTTATACTTTATGCCGACAAAGTATAAAAAAATAAAAGTGGTGTATAAAAAGTTATTGTTTTATTTTAAATTCTAAGTAATAATTGTTTTGTTTATTTTTTACCTGCAATTATTTAGTGATTTGTATTATATTTTCTGACTGTGCTTTTACCTACTTATTATCCTTAAAATAGACATTTTTACTGTTTAAAGTTGTTTTCATTATAAACCTTTAAATACCCTATTAATATAGAATTAATTATTTAAAAGATTTTTTTCCTATTTTTTTTTGAAAAAAAATTATATTAATCTCTTTCAACCCAATTTTTTAATATATTCGGATTAAATACTCCCCACAAGAGGGTTCTAAACACTTTATTATTATCTAAGAGTTTTTTCCGTCTAGCTTGTATGAAACGAAACACTGTGCGACGTGTCAAAAATCACTATTCATTCCTGCCTGCCGCAAATTCGTTTGGGAGTCCAGTGCGGTTCATTCATTTCCCCGTGCGCTAAGCCATCAATTTCATTACATAGTTGATCTAAAACTTCCAATGTCGAACCCAAACTTCAGCAAGAAAAGTGGTAAGATATTGGAATATATGTACCTACATATTAGATCACATAAAGCGGAACTATTTTAAGTTGAATAAATAAAATAAAATTAGTAAAACCTTGCGGGAGAAACAACTACGAGCTCCGAACAAACGTACCAGATCAGACAAAATTTTTAGCCTCCCTCGGTGCAACACCAATTCTAAGCAAAACTTCTTTATTTATCGCGCATTGCACATTTTTCAATACCTACTTACTATACACAATTTGACATTTTTAACTCTGCATTACAATCCTTAAAGTCACACAGGCGATCTCTCGATTCTTTACTATAACTACTTACATACCTTAAATACACGCTAGTAATTATACAGAATAGATCCATCCTTTCCTGTCCCTCCGACCATCCCATCCCCGTAGGCTAATAAAAATCTTTATCCTTGTTTACATTCAGTGAAAACCTATTATTGGTTTAATGATTTACACGCGTTTTATTATACATTATAAAATGTTATAACTATTGATTTTCCAAGTAAAATAAAAAAAGTCTAATTTAAAGACTTAATTTCAGCTTAATATAAATAGTTTTTTAATGAAAAGACAAATAACTTTGTTTACATCACTTTTACATTTTTTTTTCGGAAAGACAATTAAAATTCAAGGCTGCTTTTATGAAAGTCTGTTAAAAGTATGATATAAAATTTTTATGTGCAGCAGTCTCACAGATTTTTTTTTTGGGAATTATATAAATTAAAGAATCGACAAAAAGGAATCAATTCACAAGGCCAAGGGAATCAGAATGAATCGATTCACTACTGAGAATAAATCTACCCATGTCTACTCTACATCACAAGTAGTTTAGTAAATAAATAAAACGGTGTGATTACAACTTGAGATACATTCTATGGTTTTCAGAACCAACTTCTTTTTACTAAAATGATTTTTAGACGACTCTCTGAGATCTTGATTAGTCATAAAAGTTATCGCTAACGCAAACATTATATTTCCCAACTGATTAAAACTAATAACAATATGAAAAACTTCGCTTCGTCAAAAAAAACTGGGAACACAACGACAGTGGTAAACATTTTTCAAGTTTCACTCAATATCATAAAAATTTGAAATTCATAAAGTATTTTTGACCGGCAAATGTTGCGATCACGACCCTTGTGCGTTGCCCACAGGACCCTCTTTACTGATTAATTTAATCCACAATATAATCTAAAAATCCTGTTTTCCGGATAATAATCTATTTATGGATTAACTCAGTGTAATGTATTTCTCCAAACATAAAAAAAAAATATCCTTGATTTAAAATGTTGATTGTCCAACCTACGTAAAAATAAGTAGGAAGAGATGACCCAAATACATATCTACTTAATAAAAAGTATTTTTTACGTTAGCTCCACACAGTAGTAGGCTTTGAGGAAAGGTAATTCCCTTAGGACCTGTGCCATCTTTGGGGATGAAGTTGAGATGAAGTCCTGGTAAGGAAAATGATATGAGCGGTGGGTTGGAATCTGGGGGTCAACGTGTAAAGAAGTGACGAACACACAAGATGTTTTTTTTAATGTTTTATTTTTTACAAAAACATAAAAAATAGCAGGTTTTGGATAGTTGGAAGCGGTTTAAGAGGCTGGGCGGTTACTCGGCCGAGTGACCAGTAACGAGATGCAGAAGATTTTTTTGTTGTTTGATTTTGAGAAAAAAAAAACTTCTTGGAAAAGGTCACCGGAGAACAAAATTTCGTTTAACTTTTTTACTCCAAATAAGCCTAGGAATCATTGGTTAAAATCCATCGGGTACGTATGAAGAAGGTCAAAACAATAGGAATAAAAATATTTCATCGGTTTCGGAATAAAACGGTAGATAAAATTCACGCCACCAGCCAGGTGTCCGCTAAGAGACATAAATAGATTTTGTCAAAGTTGAAACTGGGTTTATGTACAAAGTGGCACGAAGTATTTTATACTTAAGGATAACGTGGAATATCTTATATTTTGAATGAAGCTATTTTGAAGCAGTCTTTGCATTCATCCTCCCTTTGCAGAAGCTGCACAAACCAGCATTAAATAACACATTCGCTAGTAAACAATTCGACTGAAACCCTTGTAGAATGTTGTACGGTATTCAAGTGCAGGATCTCGAGAAATTCAAAACTAACGGTGTTCCACCCCAAACCACATATCAAAAAGTTTTAAATTTAGTTGACCACCACACCAAAAAAGCGGTTTTCCCCCCAGTGTTACACGACAAATAATATAGTTGGTTTGGTGGTTTTGTAGAACGGTTGGTTTTGCTTGTTTGGTGGTGTGTTCGTTGTGTGATGGGAGATGATACCCTCACTACAGCATGGTTTTCAAGTCCTCAAGTCGCTCTGGTGGTATGTTTGGAGTATCCCGGGAGTGGGTAACTTGTCTTTGCTCTATCGTGTTGTAATGATGGCGTAGTCTCATGGTAAACAAGTTACGTTAGGGTTTTCCTATGGATGTACACCGAAGACAGGGAATACTAAATTAAACAAATTAAATTAGGATGTGTATAATTGAATGACGTTCTATAAAGGGAAGCTTACTAAACTAGTCCCAGTCAGAGGTCGTATATACGTCATCGACGATCGTCCTAAAAGCCGTTTATAAAAAAATAATTTCTCACAAGTCTTGTATGAAAACGAAAAAGATGGAAGGTACTAGAATGTCGAGTGTCTTTTATATTCCTAAAGAAACACAACGCCATCTACTTGATGGTTACTTAACCTAGATAACCAAGTGTTGTGTCAATAAATTAACTCAAACCGCTATCCGTCAGAAACTTATGGAACTTACAAATAATGTAAAGTAATTTTTTTTTTTTTTTTATAAAAAACATTTAATTTGCAATAATGAATATTGAGGTCAATAATCGAGATAAAAACTATTCTATATTTTAAGTTGGACCAAATTACACACAGTAAGCCAAATTTCATCAAAATCGGTTAAGAAGTTTCGGATTTTACCTTGGACAAACATTCCTATAGACATTTTGCGAATGTGCGTTTCTTTCGAAATGGGGTATTGCCAGTTATAAAATCACAAAAATAAATTAAATGCTTTATTTCATAAAACCTATCCAATTGTAATAAAATTCGCGCGGGATTAGGTAGACATTTAAAATTGGGTTAAACATGGGTTAAAATAATATAATATTTCTGACGAAGTTATAATACTTATTTCTAGTAGGTATTTATTGTCATCAAGTTTAATTTGTAGAACTACATTTTATTTTTTGACCTATTATGTATACTCAATATTATTTTATATTTAATTTATAAAAAACCGTTTATTTATAAACAAGTTCTGCTATGTAATTATTATTACGCGTGACAGCTGCTTCTGAAGGCATTATCAAACTATGGTTAGGCGGCTTATGGACGAAATATTTCTATTTTATACTTACGTTAAACATATAAAGGAAAAAAAAAAATTATCCGCATGTAACGCTGAATTCAAATGTCGGCATAATGACATGGTAAAGGTAAGTACAATTGAGTCGACGTACGCTACGTAAACCACATAATACGATATCTGGAAATTAACAATTCTTACATTTTCTATGGATATTTCCATAGAAGATGTATGAATTGTTAATTTTACAGATGGAAATATCCATAGAAAATGTAAGAATTGTAAGTTGTCCAAATATCGTAATGTGTCGTTTACGTACCGTATGTTGACCCAGTATGTTCTTACCTTTAATGACCACCTAAATTTGAAAACTGGAATATATCTTTTGTTTTTTTTTGTGACAATGTTATTTAACAATTTTTTTCTTTATTATTTGCAAAATTTAATTTCGATGCTGAACTAGAAAATACATGTGCATGCGAATAAATAAAATTGTTCTACTATTTATTTCGATTTCATATATTTATGAATGTATGGATACAATTAAAATATTACGTACTAATCATTGATGTAGATAATTACCGATATTACGTTTATAAAAGAAGCAAGAAGCAATTTTTTTTACGGTAATGGTCCACATCTCCTGTTCTCATCTCTCAACTTTTTCTACAGCTTATAATTCTATCTTCCCAACCAATATACCTACAACCAAACTACTCCTAATAGAAAAAATCTAGAATGGGACTACACGATGTTATAATGTTATAAACATTAATTCCTTTCCTTATCCTGCCGAGTAGGCATAGTGTTGCAAACTGAAATGATAAAATCTTAAAAATATTCTGTTCTTTCCCTTTTTTATTTTATATAAACATTTATTTTATTTATTTACATAAATAACTTATGTGGCTCAATCGTTATACAATGTTTCGCGTAAGATATTCTTAGTTTATGATATATAATATTAAAATCACAAACAAATATTTATTTAGGGGAAGTATTTATGTGTATTTCATATTACAAAATAAAAATATTAACTAAGTCAAATTTTTGTACATAAAGCTATGTACCGTAATAATTTGATCAAAGATATGAAATACAGAACCCTTTATTATTTAGAAAACATTTGAAAAAGTATTTGTTTTACGGACCTTCGAGCATTTTATTTAAACGGAGCGCTCCAAAAAGCACAATCTTTTGTTCTCGTCCTTGCCTTTCGCCGCGTTGTTGAAAAAAAAATCAGACAAAAGGGAAAACGTTTTTTTGTTGTTTTGTTTACACTGAAAACAAAAAAAAATTGCCTTTGTTGAATGACCTTGTCTGAAGCGAAAAAAACACTTCGAAATATAAAATATTCGTTTAAATGATTTTTAGTTTTAAATTAAATTTTTAAGAAGTAATTAAAGAAAGTTACAATGCATAAATAACTCCTTCGAAAGCTTTTACATTTTCTGGAGAGGTACCATCTTACGAAAAAGATTTTTTTATCCTATCGTGTGAACGTCTATGGTATTTTCCACCCTCGGAAATATAACATTAAGATCAGAGCACTTTTGTAGAGTCACTTTTCAAAAAAAGTTTCTTAGGATTCTGCTTTGATATTGGATTATTTCGGGAAACGCTGGAAAATAAATAGTATCTAAAATAGTAATATGTCTGGTTCAATAAATTTGGATTTTTTAGAATTTAACTGTAATTTTCGAAATAGAAACTGATTGCATCAAAAATTAAGACTAGCGAAAGAATTTCCCCTTTCTCTTTATATTTACCAATAGTTAAGAATCATCGGTAAAAACCAATTTTTATACATATTTTGCGATACTTATAAAATATTTTAACTGTTGGTTTTCCCAATAAAATAAAATACTACATCATTATAACAGATTAAAAAATTATATATTATTGAAGAAGAAAACAACAATAATAATCAAAATTAAAAAGAGGAATTTTTCAAGGAGACTCGTTGAGTCCTCTTTGGTTTTGCTTAGCATTAAATCCTCTATCCAAAATGTTAATAAAAAGCAAGTTTGGAATAAAAATTAAGGGAAATACAGGAGAGAGTAGTACAATTTCGCATCTATTATATATGGATGATATAAAATTATTTTCAAATTCTGAATCAAATTTAGAGAAAATGATTAAGGTAGTATTTTTTCAGATGATATTAAAATGACTTTTGGTCTAGATAAATGTAGAACGATCCATATAGAGAAAGGCAAAATTATAGATGGAGATGAGGGTATATTTAGAAATTTCAAAATTAAAAGTATGAAAGGGGATGAGGTTTATAAATACTTAGGATACCCGCAATCGAATAGATTAGATCATACTAGTATTAAAAATGATATTAGGATTAAATTTCAAACTAGAATAAGAAAAATTTTAAAATGCAATCTATCTGCTAAAAATTTAGTAAAGGCAATAAATAGTTGGGCAATACCTCTATTAACGTACTCATTTGGTATAATTAAATGGTCTAATACAGATTTAGATAGCTTAGAACGATTTATTAGAACTACGTTAACAAAGTTTAATTGTCATCATCCAAATTCAGCTATAGAACGAATTAATTTACCTAGAAATTTAGGAGGTAGAGGTATAGTCAAAATAACTTCTTTAAAACAAAATCAGGTAGAAATGTTAAGAAATTTTTTTCATAGAAAAGCTAATAGCTCAGAGCTACATAAAATAATTTGCAAGGCAGACAGAAATATTTCACCTTTAAATTTATACGACGAGAATGCCAACATTTTTATAAATACCAACCAGGAATTATTAGATTCCTGGTCAAATAAAATTATTCACGCAAAACACTTCAATTATCTCAACCAAACGTATGTTGACAAACTTTCGTCAAACAAATGGTTGAGTATTGGAGAGTTGAGCGCAGAAATAGAAGGTTTTATGCTTGCTATTCAAGATAGAGTAATTAATACCAAAAATTATAGGAAGCATATAATCAAAGATCCAAATCAAATTGATGATTTATGTAGAAAATGTATGGCTTTTCCGGAAACTATAGAACACATTATATCAGGATGTTCTATATTAGCGCCGTCTGAGTATACATTTAGGCACAATCAGGTTTTAAAAATAATTCACCAAAGTTTGGTAATTAAACATAACTTGATTGACTGTCATAATATAGTACCATATTATGAATACGAACCAAATTCATTTTCAGAAAATAATTTCTTTAAAATTTACTATGATAAAACTATACTAACAGACAGACCAATTGGTCATAATAGACCTGATATAGTTTTACATGACAAAATTAAAAAAATAACTTATATTATTGATGTAGCTATTCCAAATTCCTGTAATATTCAAAAATCTGTTTTTGAAAAAATAAGAAAGTATACAGATTTAGGAAATGAAATTAAAAGAATTTGGCATTCTCAGACTATAAAAATATTACCTTTTGTTATTTCGGCTACTGGCATTATGTCAAAGAATTTGTATATAAAAATGCAAAAATCAGTCATTTTAAATACATGTAGAATTACGAAAGATTTTTTAAATATTTATATTGAGGGATCAGTAGGATTTATCGGTCAAATTAGGAATTCCACAGAGCCGAACCCTCTGATATGAAAATATCTGGAGACGGTGAATTATATTCCCATTTAATAGTTTGGTAGATTAACGTGTTGTTCTTGTATTGTTTTGTATTAATTATACTTATATAATACACTTGCATAACGTGGATTTACTAGATGATCATTTATATGGAAAAGTGTATGAAAGGGTTTAGTTTTTCCTATGGGAAAAACTAAACCCGTTCCTGTAAATCTGGTGAATAAAAAATATGAAAATGAAAAAGACACAGAAAAATAATAAAATATAATGGTCGCAACTGGGACTCGAACCCACCGGGACGGAGATCTGGGTTCGACCAGTCCCAGTTGCGACCATTATGTTTTATTATTTCTCTTTGTCTTGTTCATTTTCATATTTTAATTTAGATTATTATTGTTTTCTTCTTCTTCAGTGATATATTACATTGATGGGAATAACCTTCAAAAGTTAAAAAGAGAGTTTCCTATAAAAAATTAAGAAAATTAATCAGTCAAACCGAAAAACTAATTAATTCTAAAACTGTGAGATGAATTATTAATTTGTGTGAGGGGTAATTTATTATAGGATGTGTTCAGTTTATTATATACTTTTTTTAAATGTGATAATTTTATTTGTGATAACTTCCTTTCGAAAAAGAGTTATATTATTATTTTTATTTTAACTTTTTAACTTAATGAGTTAAACCTCAAATTATAATATTTTAATTAATGAAGAGATAATATTAGCGAAAGTCAATCGAAAATCCGAAACAGAAAAATCTGAAAAAGATACGGATACATTTGGCCCGGATTGCCAGAGGTCCTTGGTTCGTGTCCCAGATGTATCCGTATCTTTTTCTGATTTTTCTGTTTCGGATTTTCGATTGACTTTCGCTAATATTATCTCTTCATTAATTAAAAGTTATATTATTATTGTACCACACATGAAAATAATCAAAGTTCGCTTACAATGACAACGTTCGAATCGCAAACCGAGCGCAGTTGTTTTCTGACATACTTTAGAAGTAGGCGTATAATAATATTATATTTAACTCCCTCCAAATAAATCCATAAAGAAACATTGTGTGTTTTTTTAAATTGTGTTACATATCAGAGTATCCTCCTACGGTTCTACAGTTCTGCCGAGTATAGAAGATACTTTGAAGAATGACCAAATATTTTGAATGTGTTTCCAAGACCGTTACCAATATTTTGTCTCGCTCAACGGATAAGTACCGTATGATAATAGGAATATATACAATGAAAAGTATTTGTGACAATTTCAATGATCTACTTGTGAAACTCAAAGTAGAGTATCACACCTTCAGATATTTATGTAAGAGATTCTGGAATCGCAAGCCAGCATTGTCACAAAGGCAACCCTATGTATTATTTCGGTTTGCCTTGCAATAAATGATTCAATCCGAGCTCGTGTCCTGTGAAGTGATGGTGGGATGAGTGGGAGTCATGCCGGAAGGACCAAGGATAGATTCCTTTTCACTGTGAAAGGTGTTCATTAATTTCTTCAGGACGAGCGATTTCTCAGAGATTCTTTACTGTCCCGTGTTTCCGTTTATTTCTATGCTATTTTACAATAACATTGTTTTTTTAAGTATATATAAAAAAATATTTTATTTTATTTTTAAATTGAGTTCATAATTATTATATGTATGTTATTGTTCCTATCGTGATATTGAAGCGTAAAAGTATTTTTAATCAATTCCTACCATTTTCTTTTCATTTCACTTTTCGACCGGGAATCGGGAACCGGGAAAGAAGGTTGAGGATTGCTTTTGCGCATATCTGCCGAACGTCAAACACATCCATAATATTAAAGATTAAGTTCAAGTCTGTAATTAGAGGTGGCCTAATAATTATTTTTGTTATAATGTGCCACCTCCCCATGCCATGATACCATATCGAATGATGAGATTCGAAATAAAGTACTTCAATACAAATACCAAGTTGAAAAAGTTGAATAGAAGGTTTTTTCAAGTACGACGTATGGACTGAGTGTCAGGAGAATAATACATGATGCATAAATAGGTGTAAGTAGAGGTCAGGGACGTCCAGGAAGACAGCGTGATCAAGTAAATCAACATGATGACTTGAGTCGGGTCATGTCAATAGTTAGAATAATAGAAGAGTATGAAAAGATGAATCATTATGAATAAAGCAAGTTTATGATAAAGGGAGAAGGGTTCGTAAGCAGATTGGGATATTTATTTACTTTATCATTGAAGAAGATAATATCATATACTACACGGAGAAATGTGTTATTTGAAAAAACGATCATTTTAATAGTAAAAACGGTTAAAAACGGGACTGAAGTTCTTACGAACAAATAACCAGTGTTTCAATGTTTATTGGCGGGAAAATGTAAGAATAATTTGTTGGTATGCGTACGAATTTACGTATACCAACAAATTATTCTTACATGTTCCCGCCAATAAACATTGAAACCCTGTTAACTTGCTTGTAAGAACTTCAGTCCCATTTTTAACCGTTTTTACTATTAAAATGATGGTTTTTTCGAATAACATTTTTCTCCGTGTACTCTCAGTGAAAATACGAACGAGATTTTTTTTACATTAACTCGATATAGGAGACCCTGAGGAAAATTATTTTCCTCAGGCCCTGTCATCTTTGAAGATGCTGTGTGGAGGTTCTTTTTGGGGAGAGGAAGTAATTCACATGGGTCTTGATGAGACCCATGGTGTGTCGATTCATGTTAGTATGTTATGTGTTGGTTTTAATGAAAATAAACTCATATCAATCGTTGGAAAACAAAAACCACACCATTTGACAGCACAACACAACAACACCACTACATGACTGTGTAACTGACCTGAAGTTGGTACAACAACTGCATTTTATTCGTCCAGTTTGCCGAACATTATGACGTAATTATGTTTTCAATAGAATACGAACAATTTAACATGACATATTGTAAACTTATATCAATAATTACGCATAATATACATTAGGAACGATATCTTTATATACTGAACGTTCCGTACGCATAATATATTGAAAATATTTCTGCGTTATGTTAAATAAGGAAAGCATTCGAATAAAGTTGAATTATTTATTATTTATTTTTATATTATTTGTGATAATATATTACAAGATTATTCCCTGTGAGTTTAATAAAACTTATTTCGGGAAGGACAACATTTTATAATTAAAAGAAAATTATTTTTACACAAGAACAAGAATTTGAGGGGGATATATTTTAAAACCGACTAGGCACACTTGATGTATTTTAGTTGAAGAATATTTAATAAATACATCTTGAAAGATATATTATAATGACGGACAACGAATATTTTAATAGTCAGAATATATGTCAGAATAAACCATTAACCATTAAATTTTGAACTAATATAATATTGGTGTAACGATTTTTTTTGGGATCGTCATGATATATTATCGTAGCAGAACGATAATACATCTTTAGATTGAAATTTTATTCATTAGACCTGTTAGTTTATCGTTAGGGCAAAAATCTCTCCGTGCAGGCTGTTAAGGATCGGGCTTGACTTACTTTTACCAATGATTCCTGACATTATTTGAAGTAAAAAATGTAAATGAAATTTTGTTCACCGGTGAAATTTTTTTTTTCTAAAAATCATAAAAAATCAGTAGGTGTTGGGAAGTCAGGGGCGGGAAGAGGGGTCGGTTACTTGGCTTAGTGATCAGTGACGCCATGTGGAGATTTATTTTTTTGTTTTATTTTGAAGAAAAGTTTTGAAAAAAAAACACATTCATAAAGTCACCGGAGACCAAAATATCATCATATTAATGTCAGGAATCACTGGTTTAAGTAAGTCAAGTACGATCCTTCACCTGTACATGAATATACGTGCACGGAGAAAAATCGATTTTGACCATCACGATAATTTATCAGGCCATATTTATAAAACATTCGTTTAAAAAATGTTTTATCTAGTTGCCCTGATAATACAACATGACGATACAATGTAAATATACGTTGTACCAACAATGTATACGTACGAATTTGGTTCTAATAATTGATAATAACAATTTATTATTTTTCCCGACAATAAACATTGAAACCTGTTAATTTGTTCGTAAGAACTTAAGTCCCGTTTTTAACCGTTTTACGAATAAAATTATCGTATTTTAGAATAACATTTTTCTCCGTGTGTTTTTGGTAGCCCTGGCTATTTTCCGCAGAACACATATTTCACATAGTTGAGTCAGTTGATCTCTGCAAAAAACAGCTTAACTCTCAACTGTTGCCTTCTGGAGCCAGAGAGACTATGGCATCCCCAATTGGGGTATGTTTTGAGGCTGAAGGTAGTGGGGAGGGGAAGGAGTTGGGAAAGAGGAAGATAGGGAAGTACCTAGCTATTCAGATGTGCTCACCAAACACGGCTAAAGCAACTTCACACAAGGTTTCAATTCTGAAAGGGTCTTGCACCAAGACGATACTGAGAGTATCTACCACTCTGAAATTAATATACATTATTTTTAATTAATTAATTGTGAAATGACATAAATTAATCAAATAAAATTTATAAGCGTATGCTGTGATTTGAACCCGCAAACTCGAATTGCTAGTCGAAAGCCTTACCCCTCGACCACGAAGGCGGTCAAAGATACTCTAACACAAAGTTGGATGATAATGAAGAGATATCGGAAAATCATGCATCCGTACTTGCAGTTGCCTCCTATCTCATAAAAGACTGCAGTCGCTCGTTCATTAGTACCGTCTCGATTGTGATCAAATTACTTAATTAATTATTATTGAATACATAGAAGTACTACAAAAAGAGTATTTGATTCTTTCCCATACATTGATCAATTTACGTGTTCGTGCGGTGAATATTAGGTTCTTGTATGTTTTTTTATTCGCAATCCAATGAACCAATCAACGATGAAACGTTACACAAAAATCAGCGATACTCAGAACGTGTTGAGAATTCTTATTTATCACGAAGGGAAATGTTATTTAGTGCGGATGATTGATTTGAAAGAATTATTTAATATCAAGGCTATCTATCACATGTATTTGGTATGTAACATTTTTCCGGAAACGAATTAATTGTGTGGAAAAAATATCCAAGTCAAAAATATTTCAAATGTTCTCACCGGGATTGATTGTAGAAAGGTATCTGAACACTTCATTTGGCAATTACATGATGGTAACGGTTTGCATCGTCAAAATAATAGTTTTTTTTACTAATAATTGACGAAACGCTATTTAGCCACTCGAGCGCATTTTGCCACATTATGGCACTATTTCCAAAACCTCGGATTGCTTTGTTGCCAAAATGAGGCAAATTAAAATTTTTATTTTTTTATTAAAACTACTATATAATATTTTGCACATTCAAAATATAACAAAATAAATATTCTCTAGATTGTTTAAAATGTTTTAAGGTTAAAGATTTAATTATATTTTTTTATAAATCCTACAAATATGTGACAATAGACAAAAGATAGGGGAATTCATTGGCTACATAGAACTATAATCAGTTTGTATGTCTCGATATTCAAATTCGGAGGTATGATTTTTTTTAATGTGGGCGGAAAAATTTCCTTTAGCAATCCGGAGAAAATTATTAATTGCTCTGTCGCTCCAGTGGAAACAATATATTTTGTGGATCTCGATAGAAAAACACGCTTGCGCTTTAACGTTTTCAATCCGTTTCTGCACAGAGGCAAGGGTTTTTTCAATTTGTTAATGGCTGCCAAATTCAAAATTGGGGCGTACTTGCGATTTATACGGGATCAGAAGCTTTGTACTATTATATTATTATCAATAGGTCCTGTATAGTATGCCAGCATCTGAGAGGCTAACTTAAGACGATAGACTTCGCTTTTCGGCCCATACAAAAAGGACGCCCGGGAAAAAACACTTTTCTACATCGAAAATTGCACAAAATGAATATATTTTTTTATACTGCCTTCTAGAGGGTGAAAACTATGTCGGTATGTTTTCGAATTTTCGATGCGTTTCGTATTAACGTATACATTCACTTTCAAACATGTACGATTTATCAAAAAATATTATTTAAGGAAAAAGTGCTGCTAACTCAACTCTCATAAAGAATTGTAAAATTATAAAAAGCTACCGACGTAGCGTCTTCTTTCTAAAAAATATATTTTTTTTAAAATTTCAATTTCGTGAAAGTTTCGGTGTAGAAAAGTGTATTCTCCATAAACCCCTTTTCGAGCGATTTCTGTGGGTAAATTTGAGCGTTGTCTCATTCGCACATTTCGTATTCGCATGTATTGTAAGTGTGCTTGAGCTTATTGTGAGCGGGACAGAATGACAGACGCGGGTGTTCCGCGTGTCGTTCAAAGTCTAGCCTCTTAACTCTTGCTTCGATGGAGCCTCCGTACCTGAGTTGATCATTTGGAGCTACACCAAGCATTATCAATGGAAGATATGTTGTGGTTAATATGTGTATAGAAGATATAGATTTTTTTACGAAAACGGTGCTGATGAAATTAGCCAAAAAATAGTATTATAGTCGTCATAACGTAACATATACACATACACAAATTTTGTAGGAGGGACATGGATCTATTTGAATCCGCTAGTACATTTAGAGGAAAAAATATTTTTTTGTTTTTAAACCGCGTAATTTTTTAAGTAATACTTGGTAGGGGATTACGACTGGTAACTCGAATCTTTTTTGGACGAAAGTAACATTTTAAAAAGGAAATGACGTTCGATTTATTTTTCATTTAATCACAGGAGAATAATATTTTTCCCAGCTCACACAGGTATCATAGAAATCGTTTTATTTCCCTTACTATCGCAGTGAAAAGTATGATTTAAACGGTATTGAAAAGAGAATACACACGCTACATATTCAAATAAAAAAATAACCACAAAAAAATAAAATGTACACCTTTATGATACCAAAGTTTCCAATTGCAATTTGAAAAAAAAAATTATGAAACTTTGTGAATTTTTAAAGATTTTTTTTACATGAAACGACAGTATCAGTAACGTTTAAAATTCATTTGACCATTGATTTTAGTTAAAAAACGTAAAGTTAGCCGTTTTTAAAACTTTTTAAAGTTTTCATCAAAAAATTTTATATTTAAAAATTACATAGTTATTTCTAATAATAAAATTTCAAAGTCTATTTCATAACCTTTCGAAAACAGTTTTTAGTTTTCAGATACGTTAACAATTATTGCATTTATTTGGATTTTATTGCAAAGCGGGAATATTTTTGGCCTCTGACAAAATACGCCAAATTTTTGTAGGGTTAAGGCGTCGTAGATATGGCAACTATCAGTGCGAAGCCTAGCAACAAATAACAAAACGTCAAAGCAAACTCAACTGTCAGACGTCACCCGTTTATTTTTGTTTACTAATGTATACGGTAAGTTCACCAGGTTTTTGTTCTGTTTTGTTGATATGATTTAACTAAAGATTTTAGTTGAATCTTTTGATTTTATTTTTTACGATGATACTTTTTTCTTGCTGATTCTTGTCAACTTTAGCTATTGAAGTAAAAAGTGGTAATAGCGTGTAATAACAATAAAAATAGTGTTGTTTAGAATTCAATGGCTGAATCACAAGAAAATTTTACCACTTAATCTTTAAATATTTAAGTGTAAATGAAAAAATAAATATTCCGCCGCCTAATAAATGTATGTTTTTATTCAGTTTTCAGTTTTTAGACAAATAAGTCTAACATCATCGGCCGTCCGTGGTCGAGTGGTAAGACTCCCAATTGGTAGGTCGCGGGTTCGAACTCGGCGTGCGCAAATACATTTTATTTGTTTAATTTGTGTTATTTCACAATTAATTAATAAAAATAATATATACTATATTTGCGGCACGTTCCAGAGTGGAAGATACTCTCAGTATCGCCCTGGTGTAAGACCACCATTCAGAATTGAAACGTTGCTTAATAATGGCTTTAGCCGTGTTTAGTGACTAGATCTGAATAGCCAGGTACTTCCCCACCTTCCTCTTCCCCATCTCCTTCCCCTCCCCACCTACCTTCAGCCTAACAACATACCCCAATTGGGGATGCCATAGTCTCACTGGCTCCAGACGGGAGCAGTTGGGACTCTTGTGAGGTATTCTATATAAAAAAATCATACCAAATATTTTACTTCAACCGCGCGTAAAGATTAGACCCACTCAATTTTTTTGTCTTTTCATTTCGTTTAAATTGGATTGGCGAATCTCTCGTGGAATATTTAATATTGAGAGCACGAATGTTGGGATAAAACACAGATGCAGGATAAAGGCAAATAATGTAAATGCAATTAATATGCAGCATGTAAGCAGCCCGAATCCGCAATTCCCAAACTCTGTGCTCGCCACAGAACCGTACAAAAAACCCGCACATAAAATTTAATACACCAAACAGCTGTTAATAAAAACAAGGCTGCGTTTCAAATTGTAGCTGGTTTTGCAGCGGACAAAGTGGAAACATGGATAAAGCAGGGGCATTACATTTATCACTCGCTGAAGCCACAGAAGGCGCGGTATTTTTTTTTTTTTACATTATGTCCACACAGGAGGCCCTGAGAAAAATAATTTCCCTCAGGGCATATGTCACCTTTGGGGATGCTGTGTGGAGGCTATTTTTAAGGAAAGGAAGGAGTGGAAGTTCTGGGAAGGAAAAAGGTATGAGGGTTGGGTAGGAATCTAGGGTTCAATGTGTCTAGATCATCCGCCGCCAAGACCTAGACAATGAACCCCATGAACCCGGGCACCCCTGCTAAGTCACCAAACGTAGTGAACCACTTGGGGTGACATATGGCAGAGGTGTTGGTTATCCAATAAATGGTTCCCGGGGCGGCGGTACCCATTCCCGCCTCCCAAATAGAACAGAATAGGTATGAACTAGAACAAAGTATAGTTGCTGGATTGTTATTGTAAATTATCAGTATTAAAATAAGGGCACAAAATATAGTGTTAAAATAGGAGAGTCATTTTTATTAGCCAATAATTTCCAATATAAAAATTTTGGTCGTAAGCGTTGAGGGTTCGATATTAGATCAAAGAAAGTTGATTTTGTATCACAAATAGAAAATGGTTCCAAGTGGTAAAGGAAGGTAAAACAGGAAAACAATACCATTGCTTTATTGATAAACACAGGAAGTCAATACCATCGCTTTATTGATAAATCACAAGAAGAATAGAGTAGAATAGAATCTATTGATGAATGGCATCATTGTTTAAGTGATCACAATCTTGATACCGTAGCTTCAAACCATTTTTACCATCATCATTAATTTGTACCATATAATAAAGAACATAAAACCTAAAGTCTCTTTTGTACAAATTTAATGGAAACAAATATGCCACAGACAGTACCTTTTGGTTATAGGCCACTTTGACTCTTACATGTGACTGAAATTGTATACCGTTATTTTATTTAATTTTCTTAATTATGGTGAAAGACAATTTTGCATGGAAATATAGGCCTTAATTAGGTCTACATTTAGAACATGAAACACGCCCACAAGGCACTGTTTGTATTATTCCTTAGTCTATGATTTGTGATTTGATCTTTTAAAAATAAACATATTATAACTTGGATACGTTTTTAGATTTTCACGGCCAAAAGCATTTTCGTTGTTATTTTTTGGGGTGTTATGCCGTGTTGTGCTACCTCCTTCTTTAGCCGACGTTTCGGACAGCGTTGCAGTGTCCATCATCAGGGCAGATCCGGCAGATCCGAAACGTTGGCTAACGAAGGAGGTAGCACAACACGGCGTAACACCCCAAAAACAAACAACGAAAATATTATACCTTGGTTGAATTTTTCAAACTCTTGACATATTTGATGAACATTTTAAACGTCGATCAGAGCTAATTTGGTTTATCGACAATTGTACAAATCTCGTTAAACGCCAATTTTTTGCTCGTTTCATCTTTTGATCCAAATTTTGACAAGCCATTGTTATGATTTTCGGTTGTTCACAACTTTTTATCAGTTGAAACACACGAATCGTTAAAAAAACATTATGAATCGAACCCATGACCTCTTGTCTTACCGCGACACAGCACCTTAACCAACTTGGCCATAGCGATCTATATTTTTCTGTCATTTTTGTCGATCTCATATTTCAATTTCAGAATTAACAATATTATCCTCAACCAATTTTCCCGATAATTTTGTAGCTATCTTTTCTGAATGATTAAAATGATCTTTAACGAATTTAATTGTAATCTAGATAGTGTGTCGGAAAAATATATCCCATTTTATTTATATAGGACACCTTAGAACTTGTTCCAAAAGTCTGAATGAATATTTGTTTTTTTTTTGTAATATATTTTGAAGGTCATACCCGTCATACCCATCATATTAATATATCTTTGAAGAAGAAAATAATAATAAATCTTAACGAAAAATATTATGTACTATCGTTACTTAAATTTTATTTTTTCTGCTACCGGTTTCAGTTTTAAGTTTGCTAGTGAATAACACGGATGTGTCGAAACCGGTAGCAGAAAAAATAAAATTTAAGTAACGAAAGTACACTGAAAAATAAAACTCTTCAAAACAAAATATTCTGTTATCACCTTCGCATTGCTGGTTCAACTGCAATTTCAGTGCTCTAACGTTCCTCTATAAAGTGACCGCAAGAGCAATAATACCTCTACGGGTAAAACAAGGTTGATAGCGGCAGGTAGCAGCGAGTGCCTAGTACCTGTGTAGATAGTTGAAACATAAGCAAAAGCTTTTGAAAGTGACGCGACTAATGAGCAAGCAACAAAAAGCGGGGACGAGCGGAGCCGCGCCAAGTGGATTAGCGAGTGTCTGCTGGTAACGAGGCCGAGGTGTGTGAGGACCAGATCACTCGCAGCCATCGAACAACTATTACCTAGACAGGATGTATGTACCATCAAATTAACCACTCGAGCGCTTTTTGCCACATTATGGCACTATTTCCAAAACCTCGGATTGCCTTGTTGCCAAAATGTGGCAAATTTAAAAATTTTTGTTTTTTTATTAAAACGACTATATAATATATTGTACATTCAAAATATAACAAAGTAAATATTCTCTACATTCTTTAAAATGTTTTAAAGTTAAAGATTTAGTTATATTTTTTTTATAAATCCTACAAATATGTGATAATAGACAAAAGATAGGGGAATTTACAGGCTACATAGAACTATAATCAGTTTGTATGTCTCCATATTCAAATTCGGAGGTATGATTTTTTTTAATGTGGACGGAAAAATTTCCTTTAGCAATCCGAGAATTTTTTTTTTAATTGCTCTGTCGCTCCAGTGGTTAACACTAAAACCAAACATATTATTAATTCAAGTCAACATGTTCCATGTACGAACACCGGGTTTATGGGGTGAGGTTTGTCGAGGTCCTTGCAGCGGATGCCTTAGTCCACCCTTTAGTCGCATGGCTCCCCTCCCACGCCTTTTTCTGTCGCACGTATGTTTTTCGCATATTTATCTTTCGCTTACGTTCATTGTAAAGTCAGTAACTGCGCGAGAATTGATCGTAGAATGTTTAGTCCGGTCTTACAGTTTGGCGTGTAATATATTAGCACTTCACCGCCAAGGCCTAGACAAACCTCACACCATGAACCCGGGCAACGAGAATTTGACTTTGCACCACACGCGGAACGGTAAGGTATTTCATTGTCTGTCATTCTGTCCCGATCACAATAAGCTCACACACACTTACGATACATACGAATGCGAACCGTGCGAATGGTACATCTGCCGTAATCTCTCATATTTACCTACAGAAGTCGCTCGAAAAAGGGTTTCGGGAGAAAACATTTTTCTACACCCAAACTTTCACAAAATTGTAATTTAACAATATGTTCTCGAAAGGAGAAGCTATTTCGGCATGTTTTTATAATTTTGTAATTCTTTATGAGAATTGAGTTAGCAGCACTTTTTCCCTGGGTAATATTTTCCGATAAATTATACATGTTTGACAGTGAATGTTTACGTTAATACGAATGTTTACGTTACATCGAAAATTTAAAAACATACCAACATAGCTTTCACTTTCTAGAAGGCAATATAAGAAAAATATCGACGTAGAAAAGTGTTATTTCCCGGGCGTCCTATTTGTATGGGCCGAAAAATGAAGTCTATCGTCTTAATGGAATTAATCCTAAACATTATTTTTTTATAATCATCAATGTTTCAATCAACACCATAAAGAAATACAGAATCAGAAAAGATTTTACGACTTCCTTGTACCTATTCTTGGAATTATTAAATAGAAACCGGTGAATCAATCCAAGAAAGGATGTGATTCGATTTAGAAAATATCTCTGATTTCTGAAGTGAAATATTTCCTGGATCTTGCAGGATGTAATTTAACCAGCTGGAATAAGGAACGATACGATTTTTGGTAGCTAGGTTGATTTTTGTTAGCTCACTTGATTTCAGCTCCATAATGATGAGATTACTCCAGTATAAAAGTGTAGGTAATCAATTAAATTAAATCTCGTATCCGAAATAACGGATTACTCGTTAGTATATAAAATATTTGCTAAGCTATGAAATTGTTTATGAAATGTCTTTATTTTATATTCGCATGTGGAGTAAATAGCAACACCGATCATCTTATTTATTCATTTAATATTTAGGAAATCAATCGTTGATGTGAGCGTATTAAGTAAGATTAAGAAAGGGACGCTTAGATGGTTTGGGCATGTTGAGCGAATGAATGAAGAAAGGAGTGTAAAGAGCATTTATGACGCGAATGTGAATAGTAGAAGAAGCCGAGGACGCCCAAGGAAGACGTGGCACGATCAAGTGAATCAGATGCTTGAGTCGGGCCATGTCAAGAGTCAGAATAATAGAAGAGTATGTATGAGAAGATGTATGAATGTGAATGAGGTAAGGAGTGTGTGCCAAGACCGAATTGTTTGGCGGTCCGTCGTCTCTGCCTACCCCTGCGGGGAAACGGCGTGATGGTTAGTTAGTTTATTTTTTTTTTACTTTAAATAGAATTAAAATTACATTGTTTATTACTTTAAAAAAAAGCCTAAACTACTAACTAACTACTAACAAATGTATTTTTTTCACTACAAATGTATGAACGCATTTAAGAAACAACTTTTTTATAATACTATTTTATGACAAAATTATCAGTGACAGTTAACTTAATTATTAACTTAGTTGCTAATTAACTTTTTTTCTTTCTTATAAAATTATTCTCAAAATATTTGAAACCAACTTTTGTGCTGGAAATCGTGACCTCCAGACTCTATTTGCCGAGCTATTTTTATGCCTAAAGGCAAAATAAGAAAACATACATTTTAGGCTTGTGGCTTTCTCCTGAAATGAACAGATAAGACAGAAATATTTAAAAAACTGTTAATTCTACAATATTTATAATAAGAAGGGACGATGAACGTACATGTAATAAATGCATAACAGAATTTACATTATAAAGAACATCAGAAAAGTTACTCGAGATACGTCAGAAATAACTCTTTCCATATACTTTTTTATAGTAATAAATAAGCACGCAATCGAAAATGTACTCTTTTGAAATCATGTTAATGTATTTATTACACATTCCGCTCAAGCAAGAATTTTGTTTTGCGTTGATCTTATTTGAATATGTCAGAAAAGGGTATGGAGCACGTAAGTATGAGCAATTGAATCTTATTTAACAACTCCGTTCGTTGAATTTATTTAAATGAACTAATTTTTATAGGATTAATTCATCAGTGTGATGCACCCAAAGAATTAATTACAATTAGGTATCCCATTTATTATGTAACCACTGGAGAGACAGAGCAATTAATTTTTTTTTCTCAGATTGCTAAAGGAAATTTTTCCGCCCACATAAAAACATCATACCTCCGAATTTGAATATGGAGACATTCAAACTGATTATAGTTCTATGTAGCCAATGAATTCCCCTATCTTTTGTCTACTATCACATATTTGTAGGATTTATAAAAAAAATATAATTAAATCTTTAACCTTAAAATTTTTTAAAGAATCCAGAGAATATTTTTTTTATTATATTTTGAATGTACAATATATTATATAGTCGTTTTAATAATTTTTTTTTTTTTTAAATTTACCACATTTTGGCAACAAAGCAATCCGAGGTTTTGGAAATAGTGCAATAATGTGGCAAAAAGCGCTCGAGTGGTTAAATAGGTTGCGTTAGATTAGATTATAGGATTTTTAAAAAATTGAAAAGTTTAATGACTTTTCAAAGGGTTGTTGAAATTTGTCGTAGGACAAGAGTTGTCGTGGAACCAAAAATTACAACACGTTATTTTTAACGTACAACGTGTTCACAAAATAAATTAATTTAAATATTAATATGGTTTTGATAATTTTTTTTTTTTTTAGATAAATAAATATTATATCGTTATTTAACCAATAATAGGCATTGAGTAGTAAGGCTTCCAGTGGTGCAAAAATATAATAGTATTTGGACAAGATTTTCTTAGTTAATTTTATAATGATTATTTGACGTCGTTTTTAATTTTTCAGGGATCTTATAGACATGGCTTTACTGTACACCTACACAATCGCGGATGACTTAGTAAGAAGTGTTAATATTCAAATTGTAATTCCGTTTCTTATTTTCTTTACAAACAAGTAATAAACATCTTACTGAACGAAGGTAAAAAATATCTAAAAGATAAGAGGAAACAACGCGCTCATTTGTTTTCATAAAAAAAGTTCTGAGAATTACGCTGTTGCAAAAAGGAAAAATTCCACACAATCAGCAGTAAAGTTTCTGTACAGCTTACGTTAATTGAATTCCACGGGAAGTAGGAAAAAGCTCCTAGATTAACACTCATCCCATGATCTCTCTCCTTCTTCCATTTCTTTTTCTTCTAGTCACCTCTCCTGGAAGATCCAACTTTCAACTTTAACTTAATTCTGCATTGTCTCCTCGGGAACGATTCACAACGTATTTCCGGTAGAAAATTCAAAAACTGCATAACAAATGCGAATCATTTCATAAAAACCTGTTTCTGACAGATCAAAGGCTTTCTTGTTATTCGAGTAAAATGGTTTCTATTGGATCTTATTAACAATCAATTGATATACATATATTTTTATTTTAAGGCACGAAGATAATAATAAAAGCGAAACTCAATCGAAAATCTGAAACAGAAAAATCAGAAAAGAAACGGATACATCTGGGACTCGAACCCAGGCATTCGGATTTCCAGGCCTGTGCTTTACCAACTGCGCTTATGTATCCTTTTCCGATTCGGTCATATTTAACTGTATCATACTTCGACTGAGAACTGTCAACATTATCTTCATTTTCTTAACGCATATTTTTTATTGGCAGCTATCTTTGTGTATGATTACAAGATTCAACTCAAACTAAATGCTATCTAGATAGTGTCTTTGATAAATTTATCCATTTTTATTTAATTTGCGACATCTATTGACTTTTCTGCAAGTCAAAGATGAATATTTATTTTTATTTTTAACTTAATGAGTTAAACCTCAAATTATAATAAATCAGAAAACCTAGTGGTGCTTTCCAGCGGCATTAAAAATCATTAGTAAGTTAGTTCGCACCTGGGAAGAATTAAAAAGCCTGTATTGGCGGCCTCGCGTGAAATGTCTGGTATTTATGGTAAATCATACATCAGCAATAATGCGACGTCCCGTCTGGAACTAAGGCTGCAGATACCCAGCATTCCCGAGATAAATGCTGTTGGAAACAGCGATGTGTAAAAACCAAACTCTCTCATATAGAAGTATCGTAAATACTTCTTTTGTATTTTCTCGACCATTAGTACATAGACAGTGTTCTATGGCCCCAATGCCTGAAATCCACTCTCGAGTATGCTGCGCACTAAGCTAAGGTAAATCAGCCCTATAAGCAGGTTGGTCATTTCCTTTGAATTGTGTATGATAAAACATAACATTTTTGTAGCTGATTTACAGATCTTTTCAATATGAGCATGAAATGTTAAGTGAGCGTCATATACAATTCCTAAGTCTTTGCAAGTCGCCGTATGCTTCAGTAACGTATCTTTCATTTTATAATTAAAATATACTTTTGTGACCTCGTAAAGCACATTACTGAACATTTTTGGAAGTTGAAACCGTGTTTGTTGTCAATACTCCAGTCAAGTATTGCATTTATATCTTCCCGGAGCTTTCTACATTATTCTAATGATCTTATTCTTAAAAAGAGTTTAATGTCATCCGCAAAATGTAAAAAATGGCAAATTTGTTTTTTTTCACAAATATTATAATATAAAAATTAGAAATAATAAGGGTCCTCAATTTGATCCCTGCGGCACACCAGAGTTTATGGGATACGCAGTATGCCCTTCGTTCACGCAGCTACTTACAAGCTACTAAACCTGTCATATTCTTTTGCTAGCGGCGTTTACAAACACTACTAACAGTATAGAAGATACTGAGAAGCGGCGATCGCGTCGCTTGAAAGTAACTCCATAGAAAAACGTCGTTAGAGTTAAAACCACCATAGGACACGAATTGTTCCCTTTCGTTCAAATTTTTCCAAAGAGTTGTTTCAGTAAGTTTTCAGAAAAACCAACTTCTTCGAGCCTTCTGAGAACTATGTGATCAACCTTATCGAAAGCTTTCGCAAAATCATGGTATGACATGTCAACTTGCTCATTGTCATAATTAAATTGGTAGTGGTTGATCGGCCACGTCAAAAAACAGTCTTATTGTACAGTAATAATAAAATACCAGCAGTGAAAAACCCGCTCTACGGGTTTTTGCTGCTAGGCTTTGCGGGCGGCTTTTCGTTCTGCTTCGCCCAGTTTATGTGTTGGTGACTATTTATAAGGTTTCACCCTTTTGCAAAACTAACTACTATTAACATTAAACTACAGAATACTTTTATTTAATAGGTAGATATATAATAGTAAACATTCTTACATTAAGAGCGTGAATAATGAGAGGAACACTCTTCACCCCAACATAAATCTTCTTATTATTGAATGAAAGCGAAAAATGTTTATTCTTATTCATACTTTTTTCCTTAAATATAGTATTATAGATGGCGCTACTTCTGTTGGTAAATCGCATGTGAGCTAATGATTAGTATGCATATTACGGCAGCAGCTCCGTGGAAAAAGGCACGTTCACGGACGGGTCAGAACAGGTTCCATACAGTGAGGCGTTGGAGATTTACTCGGAGTCGGATTCCTTAATTTGAACCGTACGGGCATTTCCGTATTAATATACTTCGATGTCAACAGTTGCATATTATTTGCAAACATTTTTAATATTGCTTTAATTTTTTTCTCAGAAAGCTCGCGTATGAATCGGATCCGAGTTTCTTAACTAATTTATTTTTCTTCCCTTTAACACCGCCATTTATATTGTTTCAAACTTGATACTTTACAACTCCGACTAACTCCGCTCCGGAGTGAAGAGTTAAGGATGCTTTGTTTTCATTTTCATTTTGCGTCACACTTCGCAACACTTTAAAATTAATAAAACTACACAGAGAAAAGCGACAAGAGAGACGCTTAGTAACAACTTATTTCAAATATATTTTTACAGTAATACTGTAAAAAGATATTTAATTATTTTTACACTAATACTGTAAAAATATATTTCATGTAAGCTGGAATAATACATTTTTTGTTCGTTCGCTTTAATTTATCATTAAATTGTGAACATAAAACGTTTATAAAGAAAAAGTTTTTACTGGACAACGTCAGATATTCGTTTAACATTAGTAAAATGTTGTTTAAAGACACTTGAAATTATTATATTAATTTATTTTCTTTAGTACCAACGCTTCAAAAAATGAGTATCGTTCAAGGGGATAAAATTATACCGTAGAAATTAAACAGATATTATAATATGCGAAAAGCTTGTAAAGAAGCTTATAATTTATTAAATCTTCGTAACGTTCTGAATTTTTTTTTTTTAATATTCCAACGTTTAAAAAATTATATGAGTTAACAGAACATAATGAAATTATTATTAAAAATGCTAATTTCGGTTGTTATTCTGACTAACGCCGTTTTTCCACGTAGCTATTCACAAGCGACGCTACCGCTACCTGTCAAACAAATTTGCTAGTGTAGCACCTAGCGGCGTTTTCAAACACTAACGCCGTTCTTCCACGTGGCTATTCACAAGCGACGCTACCGCTACCTGTCAAACAAATTTGCTAGTGTAGCACCTAGCGGCGTTTTCAAACACTAACGCCGTTCTTCCACGTGGCTATTCACAAGCGACGCTACCGCTACCTGTCAAACAAATTTGCTAGTGTAGCACATAGCGGCGTTTTCAAACACTAACGCCGTTCTTCCACGTGGCTATTCACAAGCAACGCTACCGCTACCTGTCAAACAAATTTGCTAGTGTAGCCCCTAGCGGCGTTTTCAAACACTAATACTAGTATGGAAAACACAGACGAGCGGCGATCGCGTCGCTTGAAGGTAGCTCCATGGAAGAACGGCGTAACTCCAGTTTGATGGATTCGAGTAGATCTTTTACTTTTAATTTAAAATACATTTTTAAAATTGTTAAGTGTTTGTTTGGAGATTTCAGATAACCGAAAAAGTTCTTACTTTTGATATTATATTTTTAACAATAAATTATTTAAATGTCATTTTCAAAATTGGAACTGATTTGAGGAGGATTCAGACCAACCACATGATGCATTATATTTAGATGAGACACGAAGCAAAAAAAAAAAATATATAACGAGGGTTTAAACGCTCCGCACTGAATTCTATATCCTCTGATCTGGATTTCCTCGTCACCAAATTGGAATCGTTTTTGTGATTTAGTTTCAAACCAAGAATAATGTAATTTATTTGTATTGTATGTGTAGATATACTAGTCAATATTTTCGTTTCACGACAAAAAACTAATGTGTCTAAAACCAATTGCCCTTTTTGTATAATGCGTCCGTTTTTTCACACACAAATTATGTAGCATACTAGGCAATTTTCGCCTAAATAGATAATCAAACGAATACTTACACCAAAGATTTTGCAATTTTTAAAATAACCAGTTCAATGTATAAAGCATACCTAATAAATTTTTTTATTCCAAGATATTAATTCTGATAACCGTATTTTTTAAAATTTTTTAACTATTATAAAACACTGCAACGCTAACTAACTAACAATCTCGCCGTTTCCCCGCATGGGTAGGTAGAGAAGACGGACCGCCAAACAAATCGGTCTTGGCTCCTACACTCATCGCCTCATTCACATTCATACATCTTATCATACATGCTCTTCTATTATTCTGACTCTTGACATGGCCCTACTCAAGTATCTGATTCACTTTATCGTGCCATGTCTTCCTCGGGCGTCCTCGACTTCTTCTACCATTCACATTCGCATCATATATTCTCTTGACACTCCTTTCTTCATTCATTCGCTCTACATGTCCAAACCATCTAAGCGTCCCTTTTTAATCTTACTTATGACGCTCACATCGGCCTTACATTCTTTTCGGATCTCCACATTCCTCACACGATCATACATGGTTTTACCACATATACGCCTCAGAGATCTCATTTCTACAGCATTCAATCTACTTTCATCCTTTCTCTGCCAGTTCCATGCTTCACTGCCATACATCAGGGTAGGTACCAGCACTCCATTGTGAACTGCTAGCTTCGCTTCTTTGGACAGCTTTTTGTTGGCGCCAACAGCATTCATTTTTTTAAATTTTAACTATTATAAAACACTGCAACGCAAGACATTATTTATATATCACGTCATTTTTTATTACTCCGGGTAAAAAAATGTTAAAAAAAATGTAATGCCAGGTATAGACAAGCCCATGGGTGTATATATATAAAAGAGTATATTAAAAAATAAGCAAATCAGCTGTCCCAATATACATTTTCATCTCCACAACTCCCACCTGTAAGTTTGTTAGAATTTCATCAAAACTATAAATCTTGCACTTTTCTGGCAAATTTAAAACCATTTTCTTCGTCCGTGGTACAATGATTGGATAATGTTAAGCAGTGTAAAAAAACCAGCAAATAAAAATTTTAAGTGTTTGAAAAGAGGCAGAAAATCCGCTTCCCAAATTACTTTTCACCGAAATACAGCTTAAATTGTTTTAATAGGCCATTATATCGTAAATATCCAAAATGGAAAAAGCCGACTAAGCCTTTTTGACGCGAGCAAAATAAGGTAATACTTAATGCCGTAATTTTTATGTAACCTTTCGTAAATCCGTAACTTTTGGGATTTTATTTCTGAATCGTGCCGTTAACAGACGATAATACTGTTAACCCAAGTTGACCCTTTTATGAACATGATACTTTAATGGAAACTTGAATTACTTAATTATTATTTTGACCGTCTTATGCTAAATCAATAATCTACTGCTCGCCTTTCCCTTTTTATAAAGCTTAAGCCTATTGGTATTTTCAGTTGCCAGATTACAATGAGCTTTTTACAGCAAAGATTTATTTTTTTATTATTTTTATTATCTAAAAATTTAAACACTATACTTACAACTAAAAAAAATATATATTTTTATAAGAAAAACTCTCTTTTTAACTTTTGAAGGTTATTCCCATCAATGTAATATATCATTGAAGAAGAAGATAACAATAATAATCTAATTTTTTAAAATATGAAAATGACACAGAAAAATAATAAAAGATAACGATATTAAAAATAATAATATGTCCCGGTAAGACGTAAGACGTATCCCAGTTGCGACCGTTATCTTTTATTATTTTTCTGTGTCTTGTTCATTTTCATATTTAAAAAAAATAGATTATTATTATTATCTTCTTCTTCAATGATAAAAAAATTACATTATTTTAACAAAAGGGTGATTAATATAACAGGAAATAGTACATAATATATGTCATTACTCATTACATAATATATCATTACATTTTAAGCAGTTTGGTACACTTTTAAAATCTAATAAATGAGTTGGACATCTAAATTTTATCTTGAATATAACTAAAAGGATCAGTTTTTGAGTAATATTAAGTGATCCTTTATATGTAGGTATAATATATTTTATTTATGATTTTTAATAAAACAGGTATATTTTAGCAAAGGTAATGAGTAGTCAGGTACTTCTATGTACCGTTAAAATTGTATAAAAATGTAATCTGTGCGTTTCACGTAAAATATCTTTATTCAAAACTTTTTTTTACATGATTGTTTTTATTCTTAAAGCGTAACATCAGGTTTTATGTAAATAGTTTTTTTTAAATTCAATAAAGTCAATTTTAAAAGTATAACATCATTTGTGGCGAGTATAAAAAAGGATTTCTGTTCGCTAAATAAATAAAAGAAAACTTTGTTAACGGTGGCAAGGGTTTACGAAACATAGCGCTGTTTTAGTTAATGGCGGCCATTTATTTCTATAATAGTATGCACGTGGCAGAAAGTGTTAATACAAACAAGTCTTATGGCGTTTAATTTAGTGGACGCCATACAAGTCACCAACGGGGCCGGTTATTAAACGTTAACTATGAAGGGTTGCTTTCACAATGTAGGTAATTTGTATATTTTAGTGTAACACGGAAGCAAAAATAACAATTTAGTAAATGTAGGTAGGTTTGCAAGTGGCTTGTAGATTTTTGTTGGGGTTGTTATAACAGCTGATATATTTTTGATGAGTTTTTATTCATAAAATTAATAACAAATTATAAGGATCTAACAAACGTGCGATTTCCCAGATGTTAAAATTGAAGGATTTGTGCGTTCTGTAGTGGTAGATAATCTCAGTTCTGCCCAGAGAAGAGGACAATATTCAGAAACGAAACGTTTCTAGAGCCATTATTTGGACTGTTTAGGAGCCAAGTTTGTGTATTCAGGTACTTTCCAAATCATCCTCTTCACAATTTCATCCCTTTCTTCGATTAATTAAGCCCCCCAAGTTATCATTTTATAAATTGATCTAGCAAGGTGTAGTTACATCTTACTATCTTACTAATATTATAAACGCGAAAGTTTGTATGGATGTATGTATGTTTGTTACTCTTTAAATCAAAATTTAATCAATGGATTTTAATGAAACTTCCCAATAATATAGCTTATACGTTAGAATAACATATAGGCTACAATTTATAAAGCTAGCTATTTATTTTCAATATATTGAAAATAATAGTTATTTTTTAATAGAAAACGTCAACATTTGAGAATGACATTTTGCAAAACAATGATTGTTAAATCAAAATCCTATTTTGGAAAATATTTAAATTAGTGAATTTATTTGAAGTACTCGCCTAATACTTTGAATCGAATCAAGAATTATACATATTTTAAATAAATAGTTTAAGAATTTTGGTTTAAACATAGATGGGACCTAGGAAAAGAAAATAGATTACTCGAAGTACTAATCCTACGCAGACTAAGTCGCGGGCAGAAGCTTGTTTAAAATAAGTTAAGAAAGAGGTCACTTTTTTGATTTATGTAATTCATACATAAACTATTTATATATATAAATATCTTTTATTTTTAAAAAGAAAGACAAAAATTCCCGAATAACATGAAAATATTTGAAAATATCATATTACCACCACAGTAAGCGAAAGATGTTGTGTGTGTCGTGATGGAAGACTTAGCCAGTCGTGAAATCGGATGGCTAATGGGCGAATATATATATATATTTTTTTTTGAAACATGTTTAGTGTTACAATATTTACAACATAATATAATATTTCAATCACTGTCCTAATAACGCAGATGCTTGCGCTTAGGCGAGGACAACTATATATTTTTTACATCTATTTAAATTTATAATATTATTACGAAAACTATTGGCAATTTTATAAGAAAATACATTAAAAATAATAAAAACAAAGATAAATTATAAATGATACAATACAAGAAAAACAATAAAAGTAATAAAAACATAGGTAAGTTATAAATGATACAAGGAATAATAAACATAATATAAAACAATAAGAAAAGCTATGAGGTGGTATTAGAGAATCCATTTTGAATTTTTTTTTATTGTCATTGTTTTCCTCCGATCTTATCTAGGGGTAGTTTATTAAATAATTTTATACCCTTAAATATATAGTGATTCTGTGCAGTTGTAGTTCGTACTAGTGGTATGGTTAGTCCTCCAACAGAAATAATTCTTTTGCTAATATTTAATTGTGGAATATTATTTTTATCAAGGAATTCTTTATGTAATTGAAGAAGTTCAATTTTGTCATAATTTTTGATAGGGGGAACCGGGAAATCTTGGAAAACATTAATTGTTTGTTAATAATAAGGTTTTTTTAAGATGATTTTTATTAATATTTTTTGAATTGTCTCAAGTGGAAGTAGGAACGATTTAAACGCACGCCCCCAAGCTCCGATGCCATATTGTAGTACAGAATGTGCAAGTGCAAAATAGATATCTTTTAGTATTTTTAATGATACAGTTTTGATATTGTTATTATAATTTTGGGGGTCAAATAGCATTTTACGTATGGTGCGGGCCGCTCCTTATCACAGCATAACCGTAATTGTTGATGTCACAAACCCACTAGCCGCGGGCAGTTGAGGCTTGTGCGGTTATTAAAAATATTTTCAAATCATGAAACATCTTTTAAATATCTTTTAAACGAACAATTTCACAAACTCCTCCATTGTAAGTGTATATGATATATGGCTGCTCCAACAAGTTGAAAGGAGATGCATAAAACTACTTCAAGTAACATGCAACGTTTCGGTTCTAACTGGTGACCTGTCAAAAGGGCGGCACTGAAAGTATCTTCCACTCTGGAACGTGCCGCAAAAAAATATTTTAAATGAATTAATTAAAAAAAACACACAAATTAAAATAATAAAATATATTTGCGCATGCCGGTATTGAACCCGCGCCCTCCAGATTCATAGCCAAGGATCGTAATCACCCACCCACGTAAGCCGTCAATATTCCGAAAAAAAAATTGGCATGCTTGTATCCCAAATGTTCTCCATATAGACTTGTGGCGAAGCGTATGATTTGCAACATTCCTATTGGTTCCTCGCCACCAATAGCGAATCCTAAAATTTTATTTAGTCATTGTCACAGAACGAAACCAATCACAGATCTGATACGTTTTTAGATTTTCACGGCCAAAAGCATTTTCGTTGTTTGTTTTTGGGGTGTTATGCCGTGTTGTGCTACCTCCTTTTTTAGCCGACGTTTCGGACAGCGTTGCAGTGTCCATCATCAGGGCAGATCCGGCAGATCCGTCGACGGATCTGCCGGATCTGCCCTGATGATGGACACTGCAACGCTGTCCGAAACGTCGGCTAAAGAAGGAGGTAGCACAACACGGCATAACACCCCAAAAACAAACAACGAAAATCACAGATCTCTTCTGATCTAGATTACCGGGCTGTAAATACTGTGCAATTTTATCCACTTTACACTTGTAAATCGTGTTAAATAAACTTGTGAGTAAAGTGAATTACTTATTTGATTTATATTTCAATCCTTATCCAGAATACCACGTAAATATATTCCCCCATAGACTTCCACATTCTCGACAACATTGTATTCAATAGTTCGATAAAAGAGTTCATTTGTATACAATCTATATAATATTACATCGCATCCCTATCTACTCGAATCCCATACAATATACAACGAACCACTTGAGCGACCATTATTCCATCTAAACCCTCTTCCCTTGTCCTCACATACACTACACAGTGTACACGTACAGCCTTCAAGGCTTCGAGGGTCCAAGTCACCCCTCCCTCGGTCCCCGCAGTGGCTTGTGCCAAATCAGCCCCACGTTCTCACGTGCAGTTTCCCCGGGGCAAGCTTTGCCACCCTTAAGGGCTCTCGAGCCGTCTACGTTACCTGAAACTAAGCTGGTCTTAACTAGCCCCACTGAGAGATAAATGGGATTTTTTTTATCGGTGCTGTATTTTTGAGATTGTTGTTTAATATGCAAGTGGAAAATGTTTCCAACTTCAAACTTACCCCTTACAAATGTATGTACTTGTAAATAATAATAATAATAATTGAATAATTTGTAGAGCGCCGTTTTTGTGAGAAATCACCCCAAGGGCGCTGTACATTTTATTATGACTTCTTAGGCTCTAGAAGAACATACTTACCTGGCAGGACACTTCCGATAAACACACTTTAATTAGAAAGTGTAGGCTTGCAGGAGATACGACTTTGCACGTGGAGGACACTATATTAAAACACTGGACATTGCATAACTTTACATTTGCTACACTATCATTTTTCATATTACATTTATAAGAAGATTACTGCCAAACATGGAGTTAATAAATTGAAGTTATTTCGAAAGACTTGAGAATGTAGGACTCATTAGGACTGGAGAATTTGAATGAAATTAGATGTACAAACAACTCACCATTAAGAATTTGTTATCATTTTTATGCAATTAGTTATTTACTATGTCGCGGGATGAATGTGAAGGTTTTTGTTTTTGGCTTTATGGGTACGACTGTCTTCTAATATACATAGTATAAATACATATATACCTACATAGTAGCTTTTATATACATTACACTTTGTTTTGTCAGGTCTTATTATTTAAATTCTATATTATATACAGGATGTTGACGTACTTGACTTCCTTTAACCAGTGATTCCTGACATTATTTTAATTAAAAATATTTTAAAAATATTTTGGTCTGAAATTTTTTTTTGCGTGATATAACATACTTTTCCAATAATCGCATTACGGCGCCATTTTTGTTAAATTTAAAAAAAATCACTTGGTGTGCACCATTTATTTCATCAAAATTATCATAACGTTTCCAAACCAACGGTTTTTTCATCAGGTTAAAATGATTTTTTATTATTTTCGGTAGAAAACACCACTTTGTGATGAAATGAAATAAAACAATTACTTTGTTTATATTCTGATGATGCTTGTGTTAAGGAAACCGGTTCGTCGTAATAAATTAAATAAATTTCGTGTTTATAATCAAAGTAGTGGCTTTATTTCATGAAATACTATCCATTTCATCCTGACGAAGAAATTGAAGAAACCACTGGCTTCGAAACATGTGATAAACAAAACGGCTTCGAAACATGTGGTAACATAAAATAAGTGATTTGACACATTAATGAAATAAAACAATTACTTTGTGTGTATCCCGATGATGCTTGTGTTAAGCAAAACCGGTTGGTCGAAATAAATTAAATACATTTCGTGTTTATATTCAAAGTAATGGTTTTATTTTATTAAATTATGAAAAATTATCCATTTCATCCTGACGAAGAAATTGGAGAAACCACTGGCTTCGAAACATGTTGATAATTTTGATAAAATAAGTGATTTGACACATTAATGAAATAAAACAATTACTTTGTTTGTATTCCGATGATGCTTGTGTTAAGCAAAACCGGTTCGTCGTAGTAAATTAAATACATTTCGTGTTTATAATCAAAGTAACGGTTTTATTTCATGAAAAATTATCCATTTCATCCTGAGGAAGAAATTGAAGAAACCACTGGCTTCGAAACATATTGATAATTTTGATAAAATAAGTGATTTGACACATTAATGAAATAAAACAATAACTTTGTTTGTATCCCAATGATGCTTGTGTTAAGCAAAACCGGTTCGTCGTAGTAAATTAAATACGTTTCGTGTTTATAATCAAAGTAATGGTTTTATTTACTGAAAAATTATCCATTTCATCCTGACGAAGAAATTGAAGAAACCACTGGCTTCGAAATATGTTGATAATTTTGATAAAATAAGTGATTTGACACATTAATGAAATAAAACAATAACTTTGTTTGTATCCCAATGATGCTTGTGTTAAGCAAAACCGGTTCGTCGTAGTAAATTAAATACGTTTCGTGTTTATAATCAAAGTAATGGTTTTATTTACTGAAAAATTATCCATTTCATCCTGACGAAGAAATTGAAGAAACCACTGGCTTCGAAATATGTTGATAATTTTGATAAAATAAGTGATGAATAGGTACAAAGTGATTTGTTTTCATGTGATATTCATTATTTTATATTTATTTTGAACATGGTTAAACCTCAAATTATAATATATTGATTAATACAGATAATATTAATGAAACTGGTTATAAAAGCCAGTGGTTAGCGCAGTAACCCGGAAAGCCGAAGGTTCCGGGTTCGATTCCCAGATGTATCCGTATCTTTTTCGGTTTCAGATTTTCGATTGAGTTTCATTAATATTATCTTATTAAAATATTATAATTTGAGGTTTTACTCATTAAGTTAAAAATAAAAAAATAAATATTCAACCTAGACTTGCAGAATAGACAAAAAACATCGCATATTAAATAAAAAATGGGTAAAATGTATCCTGACACTATGTAAATAGCATTTAGTTCGAGTTAAATCTTGCAATCATACATAAAGATAGCAGCCAATAAAAACATGCGTTTAGAAAATAAACATAATGTTGGTAGTTCTCAGTCAAAGCATGATTCAGTTAAATATGACTGAATCGGAAAGGGATATATTGGCGCAGTGGTTAGCGCAATGGCCCGGAAAGCCGAAGGTCCTGGGTTCGAGTCCCAGATGTATCCGTATATTTTTATGATTTTTCTGTTTCAGATTTTTAATTTAGTTTCATTAATACTATCTTCATTCATTAACATTTTACAATTTGAGGTTTAACTCATAAAGTTAAAATTAAAATAAATATTCATCCTAGACTTGCAGAAACGTTAAAATAAAAACGGATAAAATTTATCCTGACACTATCTAAATAGCGTTTAGTTCGAGTTGAATCTTGCAATCATACATACATATATCAGCCAATAAAAATATGCTTTAAGAAAATGTAGTTAATGTGAGTGGTTCTCGGTCGAAGTATGATACAATTAAATATGACCGAATCGGAAAGGGATACATTAGCGCAGTGGTTAGCGCAGCGGTCCGAAAAGCGAAGGTCCTTGGTTTGAGTCCCAGATGTATCCGTATCTTTTTCTAATTGTTCGATTGAGTTTCATTAATATTATCTTCATTAATTAACATATTATCTTATAAATACTTTCACTTAATTTATCATTTAATTTTTAATAACAAATTATTTATTATTGTAAGCAATGATTATTAGCCTGAATTAATTAGGTAGAGCTCCTGTCCGGCAAACAGAGGGGTGCGGGTTCGAGTCCCGTCGGCAACATATATCTTTTCTCGGGAGAGTTTTCAATATTGATGAGTGTTTCAGGTTAATAATCATTGCTTATAATAATAGTTACCCTTTGTGCTATGCATAAAAAAATCTTGTCTTAAACATTAGTTTATCAATTTAAAAAATAACAAATTATTTATTTTTTTCACAACCTGTCATATTTAATTGTATCATACTTCGACTGAGAACCACCCACATTAACTACATTTTCTTAAAGTATATTTTTATTGGCTGCTATATTTGTGTATGTATATCTTCACAATTGTGAAATAATATTACTCATACGTGCACAGTTAAGATTAATAACCGTTCTCATCACAACGGATGCTACAAATAATCAGGTATATTATATATTATGCATAGTTTTTATGACATATTTCCATACAATATTTTTGTAATTTCGCCTGGGATTAGAAGGGTTCTTAACTAATGAACATATGAGTTAAAATAAAAAAGGTAAGGAAGTGTATGGAGAGACAAAGAGAAATTGGGAAATTAATAATATAGGTACCGTGTATATCTAAGTAAATAAATAAAGAAATACTTTTTTATGTAAATTCGCCAGTCGGAAGCAGGTTTCAGTCATCCTTGGTGGTTTAGCTTCAAAATGCCAATTGAATCCATTGGATTTATTTTATTTTTCTGTCTCGCAGCAAAGTGGCTGCGGCAGCTTGCACCACATTTCTCAGGGGAGGATTTCTTATTGTGCTTTTCTCTGCCCTGTTAATTGAATTCTGCGATTGGCATCCCCCTTTACTTTGTTGGCCGGAAGATGACATCATCCCTGCACAGTACACAGCTATATTTGTATATGTATATCTTGTGACTGAGAAAACTTCCTGGCAAACGCAAAATTGAGATCTTTTTGATTAAAATAATAAATTACTTCGTTTCAACGATAAAATCAATATAATTTATCGAGCGGTTTTAGAAAATGTTGTGCGTTAAATCTCATCTGAAAAGTAGTGATCCAAATCTTACGCTCTTTTAATTTAGAATAGTTGAATCACAAAAAGAAATATTTAATACAATTAGCATTGAGAGTAAAAAAAACAAGTAAATGTAATGAAAATGTGTAGGTTGTTTAGGTTTTTGGAAAACTATCTGCTTTCAACCATAAATTAACTCTGATGAAAAATGAAATGAAAAAATAAAACTCTCAAGGGCAAAAAGGTAGGTAGATATTATTGTAGATTCTTACGGTTTGAAAGTTGCCAACATTTTCTGCTCTTATGCAAGTCATTATTTTTGCTCTGTGAAATTGTACACTGTACACTTTATTTAAAATTATAACATATTATTTTTATCGACCTGAGGTGCTTTTAATATTGTTTGAAAATTGAACTGTTTTTAGTTTTTAACGCTTCCTTACAGTTTTTTTAGCGGATTTCTGTGTAGACCAACGAATATATATTTTTAAAGTTTTTATTCTAGAAAAAAGAGTATTGCATTTTCAATTAAGGGTATTGGTTGGGCATTTACACAGCTACACTTACATACATACATCTATACAAAACTATACACATACATGAACTGCTGTACTTGTAGCTAGTATTGTCACATTTCCTTCCTACCCTTCCCTATAAACCTGTCACTTTTTCCTGTTACCCACATCAGTCCATAATCGATCATCAACCTGTGAACATCAACATTATTTATCGCATCCGCATTTTTTCGCTATTGACCGCCGCAGAGAAGAAAGTACAAGTCCCGCAGTGAGTAATTCTATCCTTTTCCTTGTGTGCTTACCTTCTACTTGTGCAGTGGTTCAAACACATAACATACACATTTCAAGGTCCTTCTTTTAAAAAACTACACAAAACACGCATCATTCATGGTCCAAAACGAGCCGGAGATATATAACTCTTATTTCAATATCTCTTATAAACTTTCAGTGTATTACGCTCACCCGCAATTAAAATTTTTTCTACCCGCATTGTATATTGTTCATAGACCTCGTGTCTTTACTAATATTTTGTTATTTTGTTTAATCTACTCCCAGTACTGGATAGATCAATTGAAATAATAAATTTGTTATTCCGCAAACATTAATTTTAAATTTAATTCAGTGTTGTTAACCCCTCACGGTTGTCGGGGTCAAAGATAACCCCACTGAGTACTGCGCGCAAATTGAATATTAATTAAATTATTTTATTATAAATATTATAAGCATATTCTTGGTCTGTATTCTTGTTACATTTAATAAATAATCGGAACAAGAAAATGGCTACCGCACCGTCTGGTTCGTCGTCACGGGATGACAGACGTTTAAAACGTTTATATGCCAAACTAGCTTCAAGTTTTGCGACATTACAGTCAGTCTTTGACAAAATTAAAAAATCTTCCGATAGCGCTACAAATCGTCAAGCATTTTTATCGGGCGCTGGCACCGTAGAGAGAATCCGTTCGGAGTTTATCACCATTCTAGACGAAAATATCGATTGTGAACTTGAGATCAATCCTCAAGCGGTCGCCAAGTACGCTCAACTGAACGCATTTGAGGAAATGTACGGTGTCATTAAATTTACCGAGTCAAGCATGCTGTCAAATTCAGTAGAGAAACCGCACCGTCAAATCAAATTACCGCCTTTAGAAATTGCATGTTTTGACGGAAATTTGGAAAATTGGCCTCTGTTTTATGAAACCTATGTCTCCGTTATTCATTTAAATAGTTCATTAGACAACACTGAAAAGATGCAATATCTCATGTCCAAGTTAACGGGAAAGGCATTGACTATTTGTAAGATGATCACACCCACTGGTACAAATTACCAGGTGATCTGGAACGCTTTATGTAATAAATATAACGATCATCGCGTACTCGCAGAATCATACTTTGACCGGTTATTGAAAATGCCTGTGGTTAACTCGGTCACTCCCGCTTCCTTAGAAAATTTTGCAGATACGTATGCGACAAACATTGCCGCGCTGAAACAGTTGCAAATCAAGGATCTCGCAGAATTTATGTTGCTACATCTGGGTCTTAAACGCCTTGATATAGAGACAGTAAAAGCTTTCGAATCTTCTATTCGAGACAATGAAAGCTTTCCGTCGAGCTCAGAATTAATAGAATTCGTAAGAGGACAGCAAAGGATACTTACTCGTGCGCAAGTTACGCCAGCAACATCCAGCCGCCTCGGTTCAAATATTAATATTTCTGCTAAACCGCAAAGGACAAATTCCGCAAAGACATTTATGAATGTCGAGAAAAGTGACAATCACTCCATTGACATTTGTTTTTGTTGTCAAAAGGGATTGCACCTTTTATATCAATGTTCTAAATTTATTAGTCTAGAACCACGCGATCGATTTAATTTCATTAAGTCATCCAATACGCAAGTTTGTGTAAATTGCCTCAGTACTAGGCACAACACGAAATCATGCAAATCAAAGAGTACGTGTAAATCATGCGCTCTTAATCACCATACCTTATTGCATTTCAAGCAAACTGATATGCGAAAACCACAGTCAGACCCAATACCGTCTTCCGCGTCACTAGCAGGTACCGATAATAATAATTCAAATTCTCCGAATCCAGTATCGCTGTGTGTGACAAACACAAACTCTTGTGCAAATTCTACGGTACTTCTGGGAACCGCCATCTGTTTAACTCGAGATCTTAAGGGACAGGTTCAATCTATCCGTGCGCTAATCGATAGCGGCTCCCAAAGGGACATTATTACGCGTAAATGCTGTTCACGTTTGAATCTTACGGTACAATCATCTCCCAGCACTTACGTCACGGGAATAGGTGACGTAAGAAATCTAACAAAGGGAATGACTTGTCTCAAACTGTTCTCCCATTATAACGACGCTCAATCGTATACTATTCAACCGTACGTGGTAGAAAATATCACTAATGAACTGCCTACCGTTAACATAAACCGCGCCTCATTATCATATCTCGACAATTTACCCTTAGCAGACAAAACTTTCTGTACGCTTGGTGAGATTGATATTATTTTGGGATGTGACATGTTTGCTCGCATTTTAAAGACCAACAAAATATCAGGTTCCCCTGGTCAGCCATTTGCTATTGAAACTACTTTAGGGTATTTAATCTTAGGCACTGCTCCGACGATGATTGAAACCCCAAGTAACTACGTCACGCAATCATTTTGTACGTTCGCTGAAAATGAGGATTTTTGTCTTTCACGCTTCTTTGAATTGGAAGATATTCCAGATGAGAAGTTTTTAACGCCTGATGAACAAGAATGTGAGAACCAATTCAAGCTCACCACTTCTCGTGACACGACAGGTCGTTATATTGTCGCGTTGCCGTTTCGAAAAAGTCCATCTGTCCTTGGCGCGTCGTTGCCGACAGCCGAGCAGAGGTACCGATCTCTCGAACACCGCTTAAAATCCCAACCCGCCATAAAAGTAGAATATGACAAAATATTGCGCGAATACCTTCAGAAAGGTTACATTTCCCCGGTCGACAATTCTGATTTACCGCATTACGTAATCCCGCATCATATCGTAGTTCGCGAGGATAAACTGACTACTAAAATTCGCATGGTGCTGGACGCGAGTATGAAATCCGATTCTGGTTACTCGCTTAATGATATTCTACACACCGGTAAGAATTTACAAGGTGACTTGTTTCGCATTATCCTCAATTTCCGATTATTCCCCATAGCTATAACCGCTGACATAAAACAAATGTATCTACAAATTGTAGTGCAAGAAGAATGCCGTCGTTTTCAGCGCATGCTGTACAGATTTAACGATAGTGACCCTTTGCAATTGTTTGAATTTAATCGCGTCACTTTTGGCATGTCTTGTAGTCCATTCTTGGCAATGCGTACATTGCGCCAACTTGCGTCGCATGAACAACCTCGTTTCCCACTTGCTGCAAACCTGGTAGAAAAAGGCTCATTCTACATGGACGATTTTGTCACCAGTTGCTCGTCGGTCGAGGAAGCTACCGAGTTGTCTACGGAATTGATACAACTATTTGCCGCGGGAGGATTTGATCTTGTAAAATTCTCTAGTAATACTCCAAACTTTTTGTCCACAATTCCTTCAGATCGTCGTGTCAAGGAACATGTGGAATTTAATCCCGATGAAAACCTAAAAATACTGGGGCTTCGTTGGATACCCGCTTCTGATAATTTTATATTTGTTGTAAACGCTAACGAAAGAACTTGCACCAAACGAAACATCCTATCGACGATTGCTCGTCTTTGGGATTTGATGGGTTTCGTCGCACCGGTTGTTTTATTAGCTAAGCTTATAATTAAATCTCTATGGGAGTACAACCTGGATTGGGACGACACTCCTCCTAACACCGTGGTCACGCTTTGGCGCCAGTTTGAAAAGGAATTGCCATTATTGCAATCTATTAGAATTCCTCGCTTTTTAGGTGTTGAATACCAATGTGTATTAACACTCATCGGATTTTCTGACGCAAGCGAACGCGCATTTGGAGGTGTTGTATACTTACACGTTTACTGTCCGAATACTAATAAAATCACAATTAGCTTATTATGCGCCAAATCCAAGGTCGCTCCTGCGAAGGCGATTTCACTTGCGCGTCTAGAATTATGTGGAGCGCTGGTACTTGCGCGATTAATGCGTACGGTCAGTAACACCTACGCATCAAATTCGATAGTTCATATGACTTTAGCCTTTTGTGACAGCACGGTTGCGCTAGCATGGATAAATTCACCACCTGCTAGATGGCAGACATTCGTTGCCAACCGCGTATCACAAATACAAGATCATCTGCAGGCTGAATGCTTCCATCATATAAAAGGTAAAGACAATCCCGCTGACTGCCTGTCGCGCGGTCTAACCCCCGCTCAGCTAATAGACCATCCATTATGGTTTAACGGCCCCGCATTTGCTCAGTTACCTAAAAGTGATTGGCCTCTACAACGTTTTGATTCAAAATCTGTATCTGAACCACCCGAACTGAAAACAAAAATTTTGATGGCAGTTCAAAACAATAACCGCCTCAAAACGATTGCACCACCGTTATTATGCGCACTAGCTTCTCGTGTCAATTCTTGGCCGAAATTAATTCGAATTGTAATTTTTATTTTTCGTTTCATTAAGAAACTACCGCGAACATTCGAATTAAGTCATACTGCCGTTGCAGAACTCGCTGTTATAAAATCGGTACAGCAAGAACATTTTTCCGAAGATATGAAGGCAATGACTGACGGGAAGAAACTTCGGCGCGCTATTGCAAAATTGAATCCGTTTCTTCATGAAGGTATTCTAAGGGTAGGAGGCAGGTTGAAAAACGCTGAATTAGAATTTGACAGTCGGCATCCTATTCTTTTACCCCCACGTGCTCATGTAGTCGATTTAATAATAGATTACTATCATATCAAGAACTTACATACAGGTCCTACCTTACTCATGTCTTTGCTAAGACAAAGGTTCTGGATTCTTTCCTCGCGTAATCTGGTTAGGAAGCGCGTGCATCAGTGAAATACGTGCTTCAAGATTAATCCCAAACCGCAATTCCCAATAATGGGAGATTTACCCTCATGCCGCGTCCGCAAAGCCAAAGCTTTTCTACACACAGGTGTTGACTACGCGGGCCCGCTTCAAATAATCCCTTATAGACGTCGGGGTGTTCGAAGTCAAAAGGCGTACATTTGCCTTTTTATTTGCTTGGTGACCCGCGCTGTTCATATCGAACTCGCTTCAGATCTTTCCACTGAAGTCTTCCTTAATGCTTTCAAACGCTTTTTATCACGTCGTGGTCCTGTGAGCGTTATGTACTCTGATAACGGAACAAACTTTGTGGGCGCTAAGTCCCAGTTAAGATCTCTATTCGAACTTATAGAGTCACCAAATTTTAAGAATGAACTCTCAGATAATCTACGGGAAAACCGCATCGAATGGAAAATGAATCCTCCTCAATCTCCACACTTTGGTGGAATCTGGGAAGGTAATATAAAGTGTGTGAAGAGTTACTTGAATAAAATAGTGGGTACATGTCTACTCACGAATGAAGAGATGCAAACGGTGCTTTCTCAAATAGAAGCACTTCTAAACTCACGTCCGCTGTCCGTACTGAGCGTAACTGATGTCTCAGCTCCGTTGCCTCTTACTCCTGCACATTTTTTAACTCTTACTCCGTTAAAATCTCTACCCGCTGCTGACTTGACCAACGAGTCAGTAAACTTGTTGCAACGGAAGCATCTCGTGGATCATCTCGTCCAGACTTTCTGGAATCGTTGGCGTATGGAGTACCTAAATACTTTACAATCTCGTCAAAAATGGAACACGAGCGCCAATCCGGTAACTACAGGCACTGTCGTAATCATCAAGTGTGACAACATCGCGCCTCTTCAATGGCCCATCGGCATAATAGTCAATGTTTATCCCGGTGTAGACGGAGTGATTCGCGTTGCCGACGTTAAAACAAACACCGGTACATACCGCAGGGCAGTGGTTAAACTTTGCCCTTTACCTTCGCAATAACATAGTCCGTTGACTTGGCCATCAGATATTGCATCTATGGCCCTTCTTTTAGCTTTAACTTTCACCAATTTTTAAATTTTGTTTATAAAGTGATTAGTACTACACTCTTAAGGTTTATGGAAGTGGATTCGTTCATCCCCTTCCAGGCGGGGGGCATGGTTGGGCATTTGCACAGCTACACTTACATACATACATCTATACAAAACTATACACATACATGAACTGCTGTACTTGTAGCTAGTATTGTCACATTTCCTTCCTACCCTTCCCTATAAACCTGTCACTTTTTCCTGTTACCCACATCAGTCCATAATCGATCATCAACCTGTGAACATCAACATTATTTATCGCATCCGCATTTTTTCGCTATTGACCGCCGCAGAGAAGAAAGTACAAGTCCCGCAGTGAGTAATTCTATCCTTTTCCCTTGTGTGCTTACCTTCTACTTGTGCAGTGGTTCAAACACATAACATACACATTTCAAGGTCCTTCTTTTAAAAAACTACACAAAACACGCATCAGGTATAAACCAGAGAATACCGGAAATTTGTCCTTTTAAAATCAATATCTTGACTTATTGACTCTTTTTTACAAAAAAAAACATAAATTGATTTTGAAAGATTGTTATTTTATCCGATAAAGTCATTTTTAAAAAATTTGAAAAACCATGTTTATTTTTAATATAGTAAGGTTATACCGTTGGTTGTTAGCAGATTTGTTAAATTTTCAAACGAAGTATTGTATTACACAACACAAATTTCAAATCATATAATCATGCAGTAAAACAAATCAATATATAATCTAGTAAAGACACCTTTCAGAATTTTAACTTTTGTTCAATTAAAATCATAATAAAATTAATCCGAGAACGAGTTTTGTGGCGAAAATACCCCAGTTTGTCTATTTATTTAAGGGCTTATTTTGCTTAGACATTATTGAAAAATCATACATATTTATGATCAAAAAATACTTACAAGAAGTACACGACATTAAAAAATGTATCATCACGGGTTTTAGCATTTCTATTGCTTAATTGAATGTGGGTATATATTAAAGCAAATTTTGAATGAAATAAAGTCGATCTTAAGTTATTAGTTAAACTTTTCGGTACCGAGAATAATCAATCTTTCACATCGGAACCGCCCTGTACAGTTGCAAGGGCACGATCGCAAGTTGAAATTTCAATTATCGGCCGCTGGTTAATGGGTCTTAACTGAGACTAGAAATATCTTAACAAAATACATTTTACATTACATCACAATAATATGTATTCCTTCTCTTTATTTTGTTGAAATAAAAATAAATGATATTTTTTTAAATCTACCCAGTCTTTTATATAAGTTTTAAAATAAGGTAATTATATAAGTTGTCCACCTCGTAACCAATTGATTGCTTTCCGTAGGTAGTGTAAATGGATGTTAATTTGGATTAAAAATAATGTTGACGTTTCTTTGACTGTAAATGTTAATATATCTTTTATAATTCGTATTAGTAGAAATTGAAATTATTCAATAGTTTTATAAAATAAGCCGATTTAATTAAGTTAATAAGATGCTTTATAATATTGTCCTCAAACTCTTATTTTGCTGTTATAAAATTGGTATTTGTAAGGCAATTTGGTTTAAAATAAATCGAGTGGGATTATTGGAATATTTCGACGTAATAAAAAATCTCAGAAATTCGCTTAACTTAACACAAAAACCTTAACGATTTTAATAATAAACTGAGATCGGAGGTTTTCTTGGATAAAAAAAAACGTACCAACGGGAAAATGCTGGTAAATTGTTTCCCGGGCTGATATACTCATAGGTACAAGTTGTAGTACAGACGAATATTCAATTTGTTATTCGGGTAAAGAAACATTTATGTGGTTTCTAGATTCCTTAAATATCCACGATAATAATTAATTAATTAGTGGTTGGTGTGTTTGTTCGATATTCTAAACTAAGCTATGCGAAGTTGTACAAGTTTGTAATCAATAAACGTATAATAGTATAATAAAACAAATTTAAAACTTTTTCCACTTTTAATTTAATGACCGTAACCGGTTTCAGCTTGTCAAAGCCATCTTCAGACTGGTGAAAAATATTCTTAACCTAGGGATTTTATACAAAACATATTAGGGAGGGGGAGGAGGGGGCGGGGGGAGGGAGGGGTGGTCTACAGGGATTTTATTCAATTATGGATTTTATTACATTTGTTGTTAAGTGGTCTTGAGTGTCCAACTATCTAATTATTTTTTTGATTATTCCCAGTAGGCTAATTACATAGGGTTGGTAGCTTACATACTTTAGTATTGTTTGGGAAATACCTTACAAGTAATGTGCACTAACAAAAAAAGTAGACCCTATATTTGTAATGAATAAGAAATTAGAATCATTTGCAAAATCTCCACTATTGTATCCATTGTAATTTTCTATCATATGTGTTCCAAGTAAAATATGTACTTTGTTTGTATTAGGTCCATTATAATAATAATCCTACTCCAACGTATCCCCCTTTATAAAATCAATTGTTTAATCAAAAAATTCCATAACATCATAAATATAATAAAGATTGTAATTAATAATAGACTTGACAACAATAAAATTAGGTGCTAATAATTCACATTACTTGTAAGGTATTTCCCAAACAATACTAAAGTATGTAAGCTACCAACCCTATATAATTAGCCTACTGGGAATAACCAAAAAAATAATTAGATAGTTGGACACTCAAGACCACTTAACAACAAATGTAATAAAATCCATAATTGAATAAAATCCCTGTAGACCACCCCTCCCTCCCCCCCGCCCCCTCCTCCCCCTCCCTAATATGTTTTGTATAAAATCCCTAGGTTAAGAATATTTTTCACCAGTCTGAAGATGGCTTTGACAAGCTGAAACCGGTTACGGTCATTAAATTAAAAGTGGAAAAAGTTTTAAATTTGTTTTATTATACTATTATAATGGAATTCCACCACGAATTATCAGTTTCAAAAATAGAAATATCAATAAACGTATCTTAAATATTAGGGCTTATTTCATATATGGGTACCGTCGCCCCGGGAACCGTTTATTGGATAACCAACACTACTGGCATAGGTCACCTCGAGTGTTTGGCTAAGTTTGATGACTTAACAGGGGTTCACGGGTCTTCACTGTGGATGCGTTTGCCTACCTGCTGCGTGGCTGTCCGGATCGAGAGAGACTGGTGCACCGCAGTTGGGAGGGATGGACTCATGCGTCCATCACTCCTGAACACACTGACCCTCAGATTCCTACTTTCACCTTATACCTTTTTCCTTCCCAGACTATATTATTGAAATCTCTATCAGACACCAGATGGGAAGCCCACGCTAAAGCGACATCTGCTATTTCAGAGACATATAATTTAACAGAGACGTAATTTCTGTGGATGAAATACAAAAAGAAGATAACAGAAGAGAAACAGCTAATTTGTCAGATAAACTTGTAGGAATTTGTATTATGTTGGTCACGTGGGATGATATTTTGTAAACCTTCTGAAAAGTCAGCAAGGTATATAACAAGACCCGGAAGTCTCTGATGAGACTTGCGCTAATTGATTCTTTATTTGATAATTTATTTATTGGTGTTATACGCCCATAGGGGCTATTACAAAGGTTATAAAATAATATTTAATTTATCAAGGATTACACATACATAGAATTTATACCAACATTAAATAAAATTGAAAAAAATTAAGAATATACACAAGTAGTATTTGAAGAATATAGCGTACAATCGTGAAGTATTTTAAACAATACATCATTTGACAATAACATTCTACTACTTTACGTATCTCTTTCGTCTTTCATACATATTTTAAGGTAGTAATGATCTATCTCTTTGTGTTATGGACAGGAGGGCCCACAGGCGTGGATTGTTTGGGGCATCAAGTAGTCTTAATCCGGTACTAGAGGTAACCTGTGGAAGGGAGGGAGGCTGGTAAGGGTACCGCTACCCGGAAACCATTTATTGAATAACCAACATCTCTGTCATAGGTCACCCTTAGAGATTGGTTACGTTTGGTGAGTTAGCAGGGGTGCCCAGGTTCATCGGGTGAGGAGTGTTCAGGTCTTGGTGGCGAATGCGTTTATCCATCGGCTGCGTCTTGGACCGGATCGGGAGAGGCCAGTTTTGTGGAGATCATTTGACCTCTGCAGCTGGTCTCTCTCGATCGTTTTCGATCTAACGACCAATCGATTCGATTGACCCAACCCTTAAAGTTTTTTCCTTCTCAGAACATACTCTCCTTCTTTCCCTTAAAAAGACCATACCAAAATATATTATAGGCTATGGGTGAATTTTTTTTTTCGAAGTGCCTTCTGTGTGGATTTATTGCAACAAAAACAAATTACCTATTTCTTATGCTTTGAAAATTTACTAGCTAATTTAGATTTGTTTATGCATAGAACCAATGGTTAAGAGGAACGGCTGCGCGGCTGCTTTCATACAAAATGTAGTTTTGGATTTGAGGTCACAATATCCAACCGAACCGAAAAATTATTTTTGTAATAAAAAGGTAGGTTCAATGTCGATGTTGGATAGGAGCTAATTTTTTTTTGCTTTTAAATTATGATGTATTGGTAATTAAAGAAATCAGTTTTTGTTCATTTTGGAAGCAACTGTGGATTTTTTTTGTGAGTTATTTATAATTAAAAAAAAAAATCTTTTTTTTGTGAGTTATTTATAATTAAAAAAAAAAATCTGCCTTATCCTTGGTTCTAAAATAATGAAAAAAAAAATTTAAAATGCGTTTCTTTGGGTAGTAATTTAAAAATATAAACACAAGTTTGTGTTCCGATGTAAATAGGTAATTTGTAATTTAAATTTATACCCATAAAAATTGTTTCTAAAAAAAATCTATATTTTTAATTTTATATGTCATTATAGGTATTTAAAAAAATATATAGCAAAAATGATTTTTTTAAATGTTTAAATTTACTCCCAAATAATTGTCCAAGTTGCCTCTAAAATCATAAAATATTAAAATCTTTAATAGCATATATTTTAAAAATTATAGGAAAAATAAATAAAGTAGCTCCTATGCGAGATCGAAATTTGACATACGTTTTGATAATAAAAATAATTTTTCAGTTTGGTCGGGTATTCTGGCCTAAAATCCAAAGCTACGTTTTGTATGAAACTTGCCGCGCACCCAATGGCCTTAACGTTACTACTACTCCATAAATAACATACATCACGGCACACGCACATAATAATCGTTGTAATAAGTTACCTACACTAATACCCGACTTACGTCATAATACCCAATCATTTATTAATACCCAATTACGTATTGGATTTTGCTTTGAATTGTCATTACGCAATGTTCGCCAGATTAGCATTCACTTATCCCGATGGAACCTCCACCCCTGCTCAGCTTCCAACCACTGGGATGATTAAGGTATATCTATGAATATCGTACTTAATGCTGTATTATTATTGTAGGCCTGTTAATTGTAGGCATTATTATTAATTCAAGGATTACGATTGTTGCTCTGCTTAATCGTATTCAAGGCATTGTTGAAAATAGAATATGTTCATTAATAATTATTGTAGTGTCTCCCTTTTATTCTCTCCAGGGAACATAGTCATATGGTACGAACTGGAATCATTATTCTTCAGTACTTATAAATGGAAACTTACCAAAAGACTTAGCTTCTTTAAAACACAGTGACGGTTTATTGATGTATTTATAAGAATACTTCTAAGGATAGTTCAGATCTGCGGAGTTTTTGAAACCTAATTACTGCGTTCATTTAACTTCAATCACCTTTGGCACAACTCGGCAATGGGACCATGTGACCCGAAGAACCCATAGACTCCTATGGTAAAATACGAACTAAATTACTCCCTCGAATAAGGTTTTTTCGTGGATTTCCTTATTTACAAAGGCAAATGCGAGGGAATTCCAAAGTAAGAGGACACGACCCATGTCCTTCCCTCTTCCAACACAACACAAACAGACACGTATGTATGTATGCCGCCGTCGCTGGCTGATGCTGATGATGATTGTTGCCGCTTGGGCGGACATGCAATTTTAATAGGTTTTTAGATAACAATTTTTCCCTATCGAAAAAACACAGGATCTCTATATCTATAATAGCAAGGTAACTTTTTAAAAATATCCATGAGGTAAAAATTTCGAGGCGCATATGACGCCGTTCTATTTGTATAAAGAACATTAACTTTAAATTCAGTAATTTAAATGATTCCCACTTCATGGAAAATAAGAATCTAGAAAATGATAAAAAAAATAATAATAAGAACTAAATTACAGACTATTATGATATACTACTGTTATATTCTGAGAGTACAATACCTTATCCTCCTTACTCATGATTGTAGTATAAGTAATAAGCGTCGTATTATGTCGTAATGTGAAAAACTTGGCTTATTTTCACTGTGTGTGTATCGTTAAAACGGCTTTAAACCAGGTTTAACGCCAATTTTACAAAACCAAAGATAAGTCGGCGGATACCGCAATTATAAGTAAGGGGGTAAGAGTATAAAACTGCTGACTCTGCACAAATCGCAAGTGCACCCCACTGTTGAATTTGGCAGCTTTCTCTGGTCCAGAGCCCCGAATAATTGAAAAAAAACCATTCAATTTGTGCATAAAGATTTTGATAGATTTCCTTATCTTAACAAACGGATTGCAATCTTTAGAGTTTAGAGCGTAGACGTTATTTAGGAATGATAGAAGTTTTTATTTGGAGAATTCAGACAAGTGATAAAATACCTATCTATACTATATTTTTAACTGAAAATTGATTTGATAGCCATATTAAATATTGGAACTCATTTGTTAAAAGTTCAAATTATAACGTGATTTTTCTAGGGTCTGCGCTAGTAAGTTGATATTCTTTGAATTTTATTAATATTATATCAGTAATTAACATTACAACGAAACATAAATACAATACTAATTAATAAAATGTTTTAATTATAAAAGAAATGACTTATTTTACAAAAAACATTTTTAAAATATCAAAGTACCGCCTTGGGCTTTCCAAAGAAGAATATTAGCATTGTTTCTCAAATTATTCATGTTGCTCGATGTTAAAGAAAATCTCAAGATTATCATGGATTTTAATTATAGAAAATGAGCGCAGTTACGTTTTATAATAATAATAATAAAATCATTTCTTCATCAATAATTTTTTTTTTTACATGTATTTACATTTTTGATTAAACATTGGTTTTATTGACGAAAAGGTCACTGCTCAGCTCCAATTCAGAATTTCTCCTTGAATGAGGCTGGTTTTCAGCAGTGCCTCCAATAAAAAACAGAAAATAAATACAAATAAATTAAATTACATAAAAATAATCAAACCAAATCTCAAAATCAACATAAACAATTTAAATAATAAAAAAAGAAATAGAAATAAATAAAAATATATAAATAATGTAAATTGTTTTTATTAAATTAAAAATTAAAATGTTATGCGGTTAACTGTGCAGTCAGCAACCATTCGCCGTAGAGCCTCTTGAAGCTCTGCAAAGATGTCGATATTCTAATAGACAGTGGTATTTCATTCCATAGTTTTGATGATGAATAACTGAAACTTCCTTCAAATACAGCCGTTTTATGTTTTGGGAGAATTAGTAAATGGTCCCTTTGGCGTGTACTGTGTGCATGAGAATCACGGGACCACTGCAGTCTATCAAACAGATAGGAAGGAACCTTTGAATGCAGCAAATTGTATATTTGACACATTTGATGTAACTTCCTTCTGTTAAACATATTTAGGATCCGATGCCGATAGAGATAAGGCGAGATATGCTCGCGTCTCGAAACATTGTGACAATATCGGACACATGCATTTTGAACACGTTACACTTGTTTTTGCGTTTTCTTTAGTAAAGACGGACCATACACTGTGTCTCCATAGTCCAGCACCGAGAGAACGAGACTATCGGTAATAATCTTACGTATTTTTTCTGATATATACTCTCTTTTATTATACAACAGACGAAGTCTCGAATAGCACCACTGTGTCTCCTTTTTTACGTGTTCCTCATACTTCAATCTACCGTCCACCATCATTCCAAGGTTGCGCGCAGCATCAACAAAGGGAATAATGGTTTCATTAATTTTTACTACATGTCCTCCATCCCTTACGGATGATATTTTTTGCTTAGTTTCCATTAATAAAGCAACAGTTTTTTGGGGATTGAGAAGTAATGCGTGCTCTTGTGGCCAAGTGCAAACTCTACGTAGGTCACCATTTACTATATCCACTGCGAGATGAGCTTTACTAACATCAAACGATAAATATAATTGTGTGTCATCAGCACACACGTGCGAGCCACAGTGTCCATCATGTCGGCGGTGTATATGGCAATGGGAAAAAGCAATGGTCCCAGTATCGATCCCTGGGGTACCCCTCTTGTTATTGTAACGTCAGATGAATATTTTAGAGTCCCATTAATATCCCTGCAAACTGTGCGCTGAGTTCTATCTTTTAAGTAATTCTGAAACCATTTTATTGCTTCATCGTTAAAACGAAAGTAACGCAACTTTGCAATAAGTAATGGAATGCTCAGTAAGTTCTCTTACGTTTACTATCAGCGATTCAGGCTGATTAAAATATTTCATTTTTAAATGAAGTACTTAAAAAAAATTGTTTTGAAAAATTACTTTATACTGATTTTTTTATTTTGCTATATGTTTTATGTTTGTGAAAGCGACATAGTGGGTAGGCAATATAATTTAGAGATTTTATCCCATATTTTGTAGCGTATGTTTGGAGGAACATGGATTTTATTTCTATATCGAGTATCGTGGTTGTGGATGTCTTGATTGTGAAGAGGTTTATGCTTGTTATGCTTGCTTGCTTGTTGCAATGCTTGCTTAATCGTGAGAAGTCAGATTTCAGATCATATTATCCAGTGATTTATCACGGGGCTGCGCTAGTCAATGAAAAAAAACATGATTATGTTCGTTTCGTTGAATACACTGAACAGAAATTCCTTACATGTGCGATCTAAAATTTTAATGGTACCATACTATTATTATGAAAATTATATTGTTTGATCTATTATCCAATACAACTTAGTTATATTAATTTGTCTACTAAAAAAATATTGAAACATTGATATTCAATATATTTAAATACATTGACAATATTCAACTGACAATATTCAACAATAAATTCAAAATATTTAGACGGCTCGCTCGTTCACTGAATCGGATGTCGGATATGAACACAGTAGCAAGTTGTGTGTGATGACAGCCTCTTCCAGCCCATCGAGCCTCCCCCCAGTCCTGCCCCCGCTCTCGTGATCGCCCAATAACTAGCTACCAGGCCCTGCTGATAAGTTTTGTTTATGAAATGTCGACGATGATTGTTTTCATCAACGATGACGATTATTGGTTTTGTTTTTATCAAATATGTTCAGAGACTTGTTCTATAGTGAAGAAAAACCTTGCGAAACTAATTTATGGTTTTATGGTAGATTAAACACAGACGTAAGGCAATCTTCTGAACTGGCCTTCCATTGATATGCTTGGTGTAACTCAAAGTGACCAGTTCAGGTACGGTGGCTCCATCGAAGCCAGGGTTAAGTTTGCCTCTCAGAAGCTGGTACTAACAGGGCCGTTATTAGTAAATAACTTCTAAATCTGTGGAAATTGCAAGTGCGCTTCACGGTTGAATTTGACAGCCACCTTTGGTGTAGCGCCCCAAAATACCCGAAAAAAAAAACCTTTTTTGATATATACTTAATATCCTATTTTAACAAAAGGATTGTAATCTTTCACAGGTGTTTGTACAGGTTTCCAGCACAGGTGTCGTATGGGAATGTTGTTTTTGTTCTACAGGTATTTTAATGGAAAATGCTTCGAGGAAAACGGGTCATTTCTACGACTCGTTATTGAGTTCAATAGCTCGGCTGTGAAACGATTTGCCAGCCTCTGTGTTTTCTCCCTCCTACAATAGAGGTCTCTTTATGACCCAGATTCACTCCTTCCTTTCCACAAAAAGACCCTCGACACAGCACCCCCAAAGAAGATATAAGTTCTGAGGGAAATTATTTTCCTCAGGGCATCCTGTGTAGAGTTGATGTAAAAAAATAATATTTAAACCTAATATCTTAACTTATCATTAAAGCTCTTTCTTTTGAGGTGGGTTTAGTAATATTAATTAAAAAAAATTTAATGGACGAAAATAGCCAATCTTGAAAAACAACTCAGCAAGTAGATAGAAGAATTAACTCTAATTTATGTGTGATGAACATACATTTTTTCAGAGATTGTTTTTTGGTTAATTTTTGGTAAGTGATAGGTATTTTGGATCATGTGCAGGCGGAAATAAATACACAATAATCTCGATTGTTATCAATTGCAAAAGATTTAAACAATATTTCCTGATATATTTTGTTGCGTAAAAGAATTTCTTACAGCTGCCCAGAGCAATCAGGAAAGAAAATTTTGTTTATTTTATATTTCGTGATCTGAAATAACCTCATTTCAAAAAAAAAAATTTTCATCTTAGAGTTGACCCGTGCAAAATCACGGAATAGTCTGAATTATTGACATATCAGTTCTAAATTTTGTATTGACAATTAAAAAAATATTCTGTTAAAAATTTTATGTTATAGATAGGTAATTTTTTGCTTGTCTGAATTATTAATACAATCAGTTCTATTTTTGAAAATGTAATTGAAATTCAAAACAAATTTGACTTCATTATATCAGATTTCACGCACGACTAAAAAACGAGATAATTATTATGTTTTGATTTACACAATATGCTTACAATTTAGGCGTCAAACAACAACCTCTGTTACATCTTGGTGTATACTCTTCTTTAACCCAGCGCCATGGGGGGTGGGTAAGAATGACCCGGCACGTTTTAAATTGCTTGTGGTTTTGTAACTAGGCGTGCGGTGTTGCAATTTTTTTCAGTAGCTAAAGACAGTGACTTCTGTTAAACGTTTTTAATGAGAAACCAGTCGGACGATAATCGACATAGGAGTTACACGTGCTAAAAGTTGAAAAGGTGAACATGACCGTCCCTGCCGACCCCCTTTCGTCGACTGCATGCATAATGATGTTAAGTTTCTAAAAGCGTCATTTAAATTAAAAGAATGATAAAAAATAAGTGTTCTGTGTGATTAAGCAAGAGAAAGCTAATTTTCTTAACGTTTTTTAAGTGGTAAGTTTATTGGTTAAAACAAATAAATAATTATATTATATTATTTTGGTCTATATAATGTGATGTGTTAATTCATTCATAAAGTGCAATGCAACTATAGGCAAAACAAACATAAATATAATGAAATACCCGGTTGTATAAGTGGGTCATGATGACCCAACCCCACGTACTTGTATCATATTTCCACCCCCATGACGTTGACCCATTGCCGGGTTAATGTTTGACAGCATTGTGCGCCACACGCCATAATCACGTACACATCGTATATCTAATATATATATTTTTTTAAATTAGGAAATGTTAAATTTCAGGTTATTCGTAATAGTTGTTGACATTGATGGATCATAAGACGACAAAAAAAAAACAGTTTGGTTTTCTTGGTAGAGATATACATAACATGTTGTAATTTTTTTTTTCAAATCAGGTTATGTACTGTTTGACCAAAGATAGGGGAGAGATTTGGCCATTCAATACAGAAAATGCTTAAGCAATTAGACATAATGAGTGTTAAATAAAGAATTTTCTGCAACTTTTGTTAACAAACTCTTTAACAATTTACTTTGGAGACAAACTACAACATAATAAAGACTTCCACCCACACCATTCAAATAATATAGATAACATAGTAAAAAAATTAACAAAGCATAAACACAGAATTGTTTACTGTATAAAGGAATCCAAATGTAAAGCTTAGTTCTCATTGAATTTGAATATAATAGTATCTATCTAGTTTAAGAAAAATCATAGAAAAATGTAATCATTATATAGGTATGTGTGGACTCAGGGTTCGTAGAAAGTGCGTTTAACAAGGTTAGCTCATACAAGCTCAGGTTAGCTCATCTTCTACGGGTATTTTTCGAAAAGAAGAGATAATGAGAAATCCAATATTCGAATATTCACCATATATCAAAAATTATACGTATCTATGTTATATATATTACATATGCAAAATAACATGTAAAATAACACTGGGAATTATAACGGTACGGTACTCGATCTTCAAGTTGAGTTGACTGTTTTTGTATTATTTTTTTATTTGATCTTATATGTATTATTTTTTAATGCTTCTTTAAATAAATTTAAAAAAACTATGTTTTGAGATACTGAGGAAGCCGTATTTGAGTGCTCCCCATAAATCAATTATTATTTTCACGTGTCAGTATTTCCATTATTAAATATTCAATAAAATAACACAGGGAGGTGTAACGGTCGGATAAATTAGTATGACATTTTGAAATTTCCTACGGTTATCTTAGAAAACACATTTTTTAAAGTTTATTGGACTACAACTTTTTCCTCATTATAATTAATTTAATGGTATTTATGTCTTTATTTTTTTATAAATTAGCTCTGAGGAGGCTCTGAGGAAAACAATTTCCAACAGGGCCTTTGTCATCTTTGGGGATGCTATGTGGAGGGTTTTTTTTAGGGAAAGGAAGGAGAGGAGGTTCTGGGAAGGAAAATGGTATGAAGGGTGGGTAGGAATCTGGGGGTCCTTGTGACGTATGAATCCATTCCTCCCACTACGGTGCAAGGCGACGGGTAGAGAAGGTCTGTTTGGAAAGGTCAAAAGGTCTTCATCAACCAGTCTCTCCCGATCCGGCCTGCCACGCAGAAGGTGGGCAAAATGACATGGAAAAACTTCACCTCGTGAACCCGAGCACCCCTGCTAATGACTAATCTGAGAATACCAGATTGCCCTATTGTGCCAGATAGAGGGTGCACTTTTACACATAACTGCATGCGCAATTCAAATTTAGATTATCGAAGATGTCTGAATAATCAATATATGCAAATATTGCCAAAAAAAAACTCGCATATTATATTTGAGGTGTGTAAAAGCAAAGGCGGCAATCTCCATTCCTGCCAGATTACTATGTTTGCTTTTGAAATGACGGGGAGATTGCTATCTTTGCTGTTACGTACAATATTACATATAAATATTATACGTAATATATGTGTATACAATACTTGTATGTAATATTATACGTAAAAGCAAAGACAGCAATTTGGCCGAAATGGAGATTGCTGCTTTTGCTTTTACACACCTCATTTAATGTATCTCCTCACCCTTCGAGCTAGCTTTGAATCCCCTTCAAAAACAGCAATAAATCATATTTACACTTAGAATTCCTTCAAGCCAACACGGTAATACGCAGTTCGTACATGGTACAGGCATTCATCGGCAAATATCCCCTTTACACACCCCAGGGGTAGTTTTCCGCGGAGTGAGCCTCGCCGCAGCCCGGTTATTTGCTCTCGCCCATCCGCTCCCAATTCAAGCGTGGCTCTGATTTATTTGCTCGCCAATAAGCCTACTGTTTGCATATCATTTGCATAATGTAGCGCCGCTGAATTGAATGCATAAATCACGCTGCACTTTTAAATGCAGCTGTACCTTTGCAACGAATTAATTGCATTACTTTGTTTAAATTAGAGGGCGTCGTTTTGCGCAGAAGACTTGTACATATTTATACGTTCTTACCGTTGTCTGAACAGTTAGCCTAACTTGTTTTTTTGTCATTATACACAATTAATTATAATTACAATCTTCATAACCCCTATTTGCAAAATTTCTAATTAATATGGGTCGGTGACAGAGTTAGCATCGCGTCCATCGGCTCCATCACGAGATGAGCAACATTTTCAAAATTCAAAATTTGGTAATGTTAAAACTTTAAAAATTTTCAAAATTCAAAATTTGGGAATGTTAAAACTTTAAAAATTTTCAAAATTCAAAATTTGCTAATATTAAAACTTTAAAAATTTTCTGTCAATTTTTTTCCGCTTTGCAATACAAAAAAAAAATTATTTCTGAACATATCCGAAAAGTAAAAAACTATTTTTGAAAGGTGATAAGATTAACTTTCAAATTGTATAATTATAAATAAATACATTTTTTTTTTCAAATGTTGGCAGTCGGAAACTTTGCTTTCATTAAGGTACATATTTTAATTATTTTGTAATTAACTTTTAAAATTGAATATAAAGTGTGGCGTTTTTTTCTTTCTAATTTGATCATATTTCTGACCATGATAGTAAGGGAGACACAACGATTTCAACGAACCCTGTATGAGGAGAGACCAGCTCATATAGGATATATCCCAAATGCGAACAAAACTAGCCTGAGGGATTAATGTGGTGGTCGAAACAGTTTTAAATTTTAAATTTAAAAAAAATTTACAGTTTTATTTAAAGTTTACATGTAGTGGTTCATTTATATATGTGTAATTTACTTAACTGAGAAACCAATAATTATAGATTTCCTCAATATAATATTGTATTATGTATTTAAAAATTGAAACACTATACTTTCAACTAAAAAAATATTCTATTATTATGACAAGAAGGAGATTATTACAATAGGATATATATGACTTTATATTTTATGCAGTTTGGTACACGTTTAATACATTTTAATAGAGTTTTTATATTTATTCGTGTGGTTATTCGTAACCCAGGAATGTTTGAAAAAAATAATTATTTATTTTTTGGATGTTTTGTTATTTTAGTAAGTTTGTAAGTTATTTTATTTGAGTTACGGAATGTATTGCATTGCACTACCCCTGCATCCCTTCGCGAATAAATAATAAGTGTAATTATACTATTAAATTAAACAAATAACTTTGTATCAACCACTATCATATAGTGGTTGATAAAAAGTTTGTTTAATTTAATTAAAAATGACGCCACAAAGTGATTTTGCGAAGTTTGAAGAAATGATTATACTATACCTGAATGAACACTTTTGTTTTCATTCTTTAGTAAAATGAGGAACAAACGTATATAGTCTATTTTTTTAAAGTAATAATGTTACAAAGATTTTTATGAAAAGCATGGCGTTCCGATTCAATCCTCTGACTAACAATGTTCCCCGTCATTGCTCTAACAACATTTCCGCTCATCATGATAATAGTAAGAGAAATTCAAATACTGTTTTGATATTCATAACCTAAGAATATCTTTTATAAATGTATTTAATTAATATATATATATATACAGGTATTTCTCGAATTTCATGACATCAGTTCACTGTTTGTTAGATTTTGGGATGAGACACAAAGAGACTTCAAGCCCTTGGAACAACAATGTCCCATCTGATACAGTAGTGTCGTACGATAATTGGCTATAGAGAGAATTATTTTAGAGTTTAATGTCGCATAACACTGCTGAGTAAGGTGAAACAACTTCATATCTTTTAGTTTGAATTTTTATTAAATAAATATGGGTCATTGATTAAGATAAAATCGTTAATCACAATGTAGTTATTCATTGATTGTATAAGTACCGACCTATATCTAAATTCTTCCTAATTGGACAATAGGAATTGTATGTTGAACGAAGATAGCAAATAAAACACATACGTAAATACCGACATCAGTAAAAATAAAACTTTTTTATTTAGATTGGTACTTATTTATGTCTTGATTGAACTTTATCAATTTATTAAAGCTTATGTTGGCATGGCATTATATTTGCCTAAGTTGATAATATAATATATTATATTGAATGTCTTTGCTATCTCGATTCTGATGTCCAAGAACGGATGCGATTGAAATTGGTCAGCAAAGCAGCACAGATACCGTATTAGCCATTGATATAGCTTGCATAAGTTTGGTATTTTGGCACCGAACATTACAAGAAACATGTTAAGTTATGTTGCCTAGTACAGCATTGTTTACAGATGTATGTTAACATACAAGATGTTTCGATCACATTCAACACACAACAGTATGTTTCAATTTGAGTGGTGGGTATGGATACCGCCGACTCGGGAGCCACTTATTGGATAACGAACACCTCGGAAATCGGTCACCCATGTTGTATAAAGCCGTTTATCGAAATCACGGAGTATGGTTTAATTCATGGGAATAAATGTAGAAATCGAACGTAATATGGCTTCAACTAGAAACAATTCAAAGCCAATAAGCTGAAGAATGCGTGAAGGTAGAATTGGTCCAGAAAAAATATTGTTAAGGCTGCTTTTTATCCGTTGAAACAGTTTTGTGGAATAATGTTGTATGTTGATCTCAAGACAATATATATCTCGATTGTAAATGGTTTCATTTATTCATATCGTTTTTTGAATTTTAAGATCAAATGCATCATTGACATATATATTAGTAGAGCATGGGGCTTTCTTGAGGGTCAGAATAGTGAAACAAAAAACATTTTGTGGAATGATGTTGGATGTAAAATTTTCATGTACAATATTTTTCCACTAATTCAGCACAAATTCTTTTAATAATGTCTAATTTAATTGCCCTTTCCACGAACTTTCCTTTAAAAGGCCTAAGAATTATATGCTTGTTGTATTTTAATTATAAAATGTTATCAAACATAACCAGTTTCGTTTTTTCCATTTTTCTCGGAACCAGAATATTGTTGGATACAACATTATTCGGGGCAAGGGCTCAGTTCTAAAACTATATACATACACATCTATCAATAATGAATAATGCAGCATAAGAGGGCCTTCCCAGTAATTTATATTCCGAAGCTTAAAACATACTACAAAGCGGCTTTATTGGCAAACTTTCATACGTATTATCGGGAATTAAACCGGGGCGAGTGAAAACATCACTGCAGACTACAGACTGCAGAGTACGGCGACCACTGTGGGCGGGGGCTATAGCATCTACCCATGTAACCTGGACGAGGTTTGGGCATTACTGCTACGGCTGCTGCTTGTTGGCTTTGTTGGGCGAATTTGCATTGGGATTAGTCCGAGGGCATACGCAAGCAAATTACGCTGTATATAGTAAATGAGTTTGGGATACGGCGAAAGGCAAGGGAAACATAACATGTGTTTTAGAAAGAATGGCAAAATGAATCGCTGAGTTCCAAAACCCCCCCTAATGTATTTCATGCTTTTGAGTAAATAAAAAAAAAACGTCTGGGCTGATGAGTTTTCATGATTCCAGATTTTTTTTTGTTTTATTCAGAAATAAATAGAATGAGCATCACAAAAATCAACCTAATGACCAAAATTGTAAAGAAAAAAACTGGTGATCATTTTGAATTTGTTAAAATGCTGACTTCTGAATCAAAATACTCCGTAATAAGTAATTTGGAAATGAAAATTTTGGAAGGTCCATTTTTAAACACGATTTATGAAAAAACTAGGAGGAATTTGGAAATAATAACAACAGCATTACATTCCTGGTTAGAAACACAAAATATGGCATTCAAACCCTATTTTCAACCAAAAATCATTAGGGAGGATATTGG